>JAHLSL010000062.1:4456997-4554456 GCA_025920805.1 Petroica traversi | reverse complement strand
AATAGAGGCCAGGAAAAGTATAGTTAAGCAAAGTGAAAACGAAGAGGTAAAGTGCCAATTCGACAGTAAGAATTGGCAAAAGTAATTCTGAGTTACTTATAGACAATTTTTTTAAGCTTCTTTAATCATATAAGTGAAAACAATAATAGAAATAAGACCACTGAGTGATAAAGTGAGGTAAAATGGCCTTGGCATCATGATGCATATCATCTGTTGCAGTTTGGAGGAGGCCACTGCAGTGGGTAGACTTAATGTTAGATGCTCAGACTTCTACCTCAAAAGAATAACATTTTGTCTCTTAATTATTTTTTAAGGGTTGGGAACCCTCTCTGTGTTAAATCTGGTCCAATGCTCTAGCCAGTTAATGTTCAATAGTTCCAGTGTCAGAGGACTGGAGCAGTACATTTGGGTATTGAACAGTATCATTTGTTGGTAGAGGAAGAGGGGTAACTTTCCTTTCACATACACTTTCTATTTGCTGTTCTGTCTCTCTCCTGTAATATGCAGTGTCTTTGTAAGCAGAGTTTAAAGAGTTTTAACAATGAGAATTCTTAGCTCCAGGTGTACAATGCCTGTTTGGTGTATATACCTGGGTAAATTCTGTCTCTGTCAGGCTCCCACATGCAGGTACAGTGCCACCTGACATCTGAAGCTGGGACATGGTTTATCCTGAACAACTGACCTGTTGGAGCTTCTTAAGTTCTTAAAGCTTTAATATTTTCTGTACTGCAATTCCTTAACCTTACTAAAAAACAAACAAACCAACCCAAAAACAACAAAAACCCCAAGCTGTTTCTTTTGCATATTTACTGCACTATTTTGAATTGTTTTGTTCTGTTGCATGGTCAGTATTTTTGAGAAAGTATTTTTTTTTTCCTTAAACTGAAACTTTGGATTAATTTCGTTTCCCTAAAGCTGATTCCATGACCTCTCATGTTGGAACGTCAAAATGAAGAAAAGTTTTCAATTCTACCAAATCAGTTATATGATAAATGAATTTTCATGTAAAATATAAAATAAGCACAGGCCAGCAATTGCACCAACTGTATTTTATTATGTTTGTATTCCTGTATGGATTACAGGAACTGAAGTGTATTTAGAGTTTGGCTAACAATTCAGCAAGGAGAAGGAACCTTTCAGGTTAATTTTATGAAGATATTGGGTTAGCCACATCAAAATTGTGAACAGATGTTTTTCTTTAGCACCTCAGGTTAGATACAGGTTACATTAGATTACATTGGGTTAGATTTCAATGCGGGAATGACATTTTGTTCCCAAGAGACTGCCTGACAAAATGTTTGATTATTTTAATACATCTCAAGGTCTGGAGATAATGCTCATTGTATTTTCTTCATTTTACTGGAGAAGTAAACCACTAATTATGTGAAAGTGACTCCAGCATCTTCCTGTAATACTTTTCAGCACTGAAAGTAGTTCTTGCATTTTTTTCCATGATCTGAAACACTTGTTTGCCTTCAAAAGATATTTTTGCATGTGTAGAAAGAAGTGTAAATACTTTTAAGTAAAAATGTGTTTTCATTGATATTTTCTTATCTGGATTTTTTAGCTGCTGACTTTGACATTTCAGTAAGTCTACTGGAGGCTTAATTTTTTAATAAACATTACTGTTTTCTCGTCTTTGTATTTCTGTCTTTCATTTGTTTGTTATACAGCTTCTCTTTTCTTAGTAGTTGCCAGCCACTTTCTTCGAATCTTCTTTTTTTAAAAGTTAAGTAGATGGATAGCCAAAGCCAATTTTTCAGATTGACTCTAGGGTTTGTAGAATGAGAAAAGGATTTGAGATTTTTAAAAAACTTCTGCTCTAAATATTTTCCTCCTGGTGGGTGATGATGATCTTTTCCAGTTGCTTCCACTCTTGTTGCTGGTCAGCAACTCACCATTCTACATCAATGATGGTGATAGACTAAAGGGGGAAAAGTTACTGGAACAGGAATGAGAAAAATGAAGAAACTCAATGCAAGCACTTGTCTTACCATCATTTAGGATGTGCATTCTGCATGTGAACCTCTGGAAGCTTCAGTGGAGTCATGCTGGAGGTCCATCCCTGGAGCCAACAGATGGAACTGGATGTCATGCCAGAAGAGAGGTGGTGTCTGACAGGATGCTTTTGGCTGAAGTTTTGCCTCTGGAGATGGAGCCAATAAAGAGTTTCTTGGGTCTAACCTCTAAACTGGGTGTTGATTTGCCTGTGTGATGAGTAGGCACACAGTGGAACTTGCATCAGGAGCAAAGAATTCACAGTCTGGAGTCATGAAGCAAGAAGGCAAGGAGAGAAGATTATGCTTTAGTCGGAGTTAGAAGCTTTTCAAACAACTACTTGCTGTTTCTGAAGGTCTGCAGTTTCTTGGCAATGGAAAATGCCTCATCAGTGGAAGAATGAATGACAAGCTCAGTTCTCTCCATTTATTGTCAGCCCTGGGTGTAGTACTGACATTTCACTGTACATGAAGAAAGAAAATAATTTTTTAAATAGTCTTCCTAGAAAGGAATGTGGCCTGTTCAGCAGGAGTACATGTTGGCAATACTGCTGATCTGATCTCTCCTGCAAAATTGCTTGGACAAGATAACATCATGTCATGACTACTCTGGTAGGAAACTGCTGAGAAATCAGGAATGTCAGACAAGGTTAGATTCCTTTTCTAAAAGTCTCATCAAGTCCCTTTTCTCTGTGACTTTTGCTTCTTAATCTTTCCTAAGCCTGTGGTTAGAGTCTTTGGGGAAGAAGCTGCAGACAGACCTTTGAATCATCAGATGAGATTCATAAATGCTCAAGTTAAGTGGGAAGAAATACTGAGAGGAGTTCTGAAAATTTTTGCTTGCTTGCCAAGTTCCTAGAGAGAGAATCTACAAGAATGTTTACATTCAGATGAGTCAGTGAACCTGTTTAAATATTTAGGGTTAAATGGTCTTGGACTGTTAACAGAGCTTGGCTATTAGAATTAGTATTTATGTTCCTTGACTCAGTCTTGTCATTACTGCAGAAATATGTGTGTCTTACCCAAAGATCTCTGGTGGCTGGACCAAAATGAGGGTGAGAACTTTCCGTTTCCAAGATCTAAACTTAGACTGCCAGAGTATGCTATCCAGGTTCTTAACTGTACTTGGATTCCAGATAAGAGATTTGTTGAAGTTTAGTATAAATATTTTTGTGTCAAAAGGCGGTGCACGTCCTCAAGAAATGGATGTTTATAATAATGATTTCACCTTTCGATCTGCACTTTGGAATTTTTTTGGGGGAAACACAGCTGCTGAAAATTATAAAAGCTTTTCATGCACGAGAAATATTTCTTGCTTACTTTCTAAAGTAAGTATTGCATATATTTTTTAAATGTAGTGGCTAGCTGCTTTAAAGTAAGGGATTTTAGTGATTATGCACATATTGTAAGATTTAGTAGACATACTCAGTAACTAGTCTGAAATAGCTAGGATATGTTTTTCTCCTGTAACTGATTTACTCAAATATACAGGTTTTTGTCTTTTCATTTTTGATGAAGATCCTGTTTTTTCTTTGCTTGACTGCATTCACAATGGTTATTTTTCTGGAGGAAAATTCTTGCAAGTAGGCAAATATGAATCATCGCTAATATTTTAAAGGTATTTTAATGGATAAGAATGGTTCTTAACCAGGCTTAATTTATTTTCTGTTTTTATTTTTGGGATCCCCAGGTGAATATATACTCCTCAATCAATTACAGGTTTTTAGAAAGAACAGCTTTGCAGATACAGATATCTGGCACTCAGTATGTACTTTTATTAGAAAATATGAATTTGAATAAAAGAATAAACTAGCATAATTTGAGTCACCTCATGTGCTCCTGTGGGGTTGCTCAGAAATAAGGTATCTGTGTTTGCAGAGCAAACTGAAAATGCAGATGAAGGTAATTTTCTCATAGTTATATATAAGGTAAAACATGTTCTAACTTCTGAGTTGTGAGGGCATGTAACTGATCTCTGTTCTTGAATAGTCAAGGCAAAACTGTTGGGAGTCGGAACAGTAATGAAATGGAGCACCTTTTATTAGGCAACTGAGGTGGTTTGATCCTAATGAGTCTTTACACCAACGAATCAACTGCTTTTAAAGTCAAACTATGCTTTTGTCTGAACAGGTGCAATTGAAGTGAAATACTAGAACCTGAAGAATCTTGGGTATCAGTTTTGTAACAAATGGCTTGAGGAAGGAAATATGGAATTCTACATTTGTTTAGCCTGGAAAATTCAGTTGGTAATTATTCCCTTGGGGTCTGAGTGTAGGCTAAAGATGGTCAAGAAGTGGGTAACATATGTCAGCATTGCTAGGGAGTCGATGCTGCAAAATACTGGATATCCTCAATAATCAGTTTCACAGTAGGACTATGGCATACTTGAAATTAAATGTTTCAGAATAGTTCAGTAGTACAGGCAAAGGCCTTGATTGGGGAGTTGTTTCTACTTTAAATAGAGATGCACAAAGTCAACTGGTTGCATTCTTGGTTTTTGTACGAGTGTGTTGCAGGAAATAAGTAAGTGCTTAACCACAAGAGCTCAGCAAGTTCCTCCATTCCCATGAAGGTGTAAAGCTTGATGAGTGCTGTGTGTGCTTGTTCAGGGCTCTGCTCAGCTGCACAGGCAGAGCTGTCTGGTGCCATTTGGTTCTTAGCTGCTGCTCCAGCTTGGCATGGATACATGGATATCCCATGGGTCCTGTATCATATCTGCCAGCACCCTTTGGTGTCAGGGATCCCCAAGGTCATCTCAAGTTGCAGTGGGTGCTGATGTGTAGGTGACTGAGCCAGCCCTTTAGGGCAGGGGAACACAACTTAGCTTCCAGTTATTTCAGTTTGGTTCTGTGTTTGAGCCTTAATCTCAAAGTCGATGTGGACTTTCACAGATGAGTTCTTCATTTAGTGCCTCAAACTAGGTGTATAAAATACACCATGTGTGTGTGGGTTTGTGGGTTTTGCTGAAGCTTGACAGTTGTGCATATTCAGTATGGTCGAGCTGCAGCAGTTGTTCAGGTTTTTATTTGTTTCAAGAAAATAATTTTTGTTTGTTTATTCAGTAAATGATATGGTATTTGTTGAATCATTAACATTTATAATACTTAAGTGCTACTAATTTCATGTATTTGATGCATTGGATTAGGTCTTTTGGCATTAAGCATTACATAAGAGACGTGTTTAGCAGTAAGTTAGGTAGTTTTGTGCAGCTACATTTGATACTTGTTTTAGTGTGGTATTGCTCTGAAAATGAACTCAGTAAAATGGTAACTTGCTTGTTGGATGTTATTCTGCCTGTAGTCAGAATTTTACAGACGTAATTTTATGGCAGAAGTAAACAGATTTTTAGCTATGTCTGAATGTGCCTCAAAATAAATTATGTATACAGCTTTCATAATTGTTCAGTGAGAGAGGCTTGTACAGCTTCAGAACTGCTTTTCATTTTTGTAGATTTACTGAAAACAGAGTTGCATGGCTTTATGTTTGGAAATAATTTTAGAATAGTTGAGTTGTGCATATTTGTAAAGAAACATCTGGTCTGGAAATCTGTCTCTATTGATGATATATGTCATAGAAATTATACAGGTAATTTACAAGGCTGACAATATTTTCTGAAGCAGAATGAATTTTTTAACAGCTCTCAGCAAACCTGAAAAGACACAAATGTTTTTCTAACATTGACTTCAGAATGGAACTGGAATAAGTGCATTTGAAGGCTTAAGCCAGAAATTGAATTCTCTGAGCAGTGTACTTTTTCTTTGCTGAAAGAAATGTCTTAAAGCATTATGTCAGGAAGGTTCTCAATTTATTTTTACTGCAATAAAAAGACATTGGAGTATGGTGCTCATAAAGCATCTTTCTTTCCAATCAAAATCTGATTAGTTTTCCTACCAGTTTTAAGAAAATGTTTTGTCCAAGAATTAATATTTTAGGTAAGCATACTGAAGAGCAGAATCTGCCTAGCTGGTCATCGTTGTAAAAGCAAAAATCTGTATGTAAAAGCAAAACTGAATGAGCTTTGTGTTTCTTGTTTTCTCACCCCACAGAAGAAGATAGCTCTGGCTTAATAATGCTTTCAGAAAGGATTGTTGCAGCAATATGATGTGATAATTTTAACACAGTTCTTTCTCTGCAGGGGGACACAACACAGATCCATATGGAGGATGAACCTCCTCCTCAAGGAGTCAGTGCCAAGGTCAGAGTGTCAATTTGTATTGAGGATTCTGTACTGCTCTGCTCAAAAGGTTCCACTCAGCAGTGGCTTAGTACATGCAAGTTGTTTTCAAGGTAGACAAGAAACAAAAGCTGTAGACAGAAGAAATGATACCCGCTGAAGAAATCTTGCTTAAGTCATCCATAAACTATTTGAAGGTCAATATATTCGTATAACATCTGAGGTTCATGCCTAAGATTGCCTTTGAGGACTTGGTGAAATGTAATGAGGGAGCCGATCACTTACGGGGATGTAAGTGTTGGTAGGCTAGGAGTTGAAGCTGCTTTTCATATTTTTGAGATAAAATATAATGTAGAAGTTTATGAGGGGGGAAAGTCTTGAAAATTGAAAGAATATCTCTTACAGAGATATTAGTTTCACTTAATTGAGTGTAATTAATTATTCCAGGGACATGATTTAGATTATGGAGTGATTTTTTTTTGTCTGATAAAGTTTTGATTAGTTCCTTTTTTTTTTCTTTTTTTAAAGATCAGTATCATGAGCATTTCCTTGAGTGCTTTCTATAAGAGTAATTGGGGATTTTTTTTTCAGTATTTACTTTAGTGTTAAGAAATGCTACAGTTTGGGTTGGTTTTTTGTTTTTTTTTACTATTAATTATGAGTGCTTTGTGGAATGAGGTTACAGAAAAAAACACTTTTCTATTCAAGATGAATGGGTTCTGACCCACTGAGTAGTTGGAATTTAGAGCCTACATTATAAAAAAAGCAATATGTTATTCCATTAAAGGAATCTGTAAAATTGGAGAACATCCTGACTGTCTTTTTGAATCTCGGGCTTCTTCAGTCTTGAGCAGAAGTGGGATGCAGTTTTGTTGGTGCAGTTGGAAGAGCAGTCTGTGATGCTTTCAGTATTTATTATCGTATCTTAAGGGGGCCCAAAATTCTCCACAAAATAATTGGCAGCCTCTTGACATACAAGAAATTACTCTGCAAACAGCAGATGAAGGAAGACTGATCCCATATGGGTTCTAGTCCTTTGTCCCTGATGACCCTGCTGTGTGTCACAGAGAGCAGCCTTTGCTGGGATTAGTCTGGACCTGCTTGCTCGCTGACTTATTTCATAACAGAATGTCTGTTTGTCCAGCTGCTTGCTGCCAAGCTGATTGTGTCAGCACAATCTTACTTCCCTCTCACTTGCCAATTTGGCTGAAGTTGGTCAGTCATTTGCTGCAAGGAGATGGGGAAAGAGCTGGTGCGATCAAAACCACAACTTTTTTCCTGTGAGAACGGCCAGTCCTCCTTTCCCCTCCTCAGAAGTACATAATAAAGAAATATGTGATTAGATGCTACTTGTCTAAAGAATTTAATTTAGGATTAATGCAGGGTTTGGCTTTGAGTTTCTAATGTTATGTATATTTCTCTGTATATTTTTTCATAGTAAATGATACTAATTGAAAAAGCAACATTCTTATGGCTGATATAACGTGCTGCAAACTCCAAACTAGAATTTCTTCATTTTTATACATATTTGTATAAGTTGGAGGTAGGAAAAAATACATACATGAAAACAAATATGCATATTTCTCAAAGATAAGTGTATTCTTGGGCAGACTTCTTTTGTGGTTTCTTATTTTAACAGCAATTTTAGCAGCAAGGGATGATACACATATTTCAAATTTTGAGCACACAGTTTTTATACTGGAATACTGTGTACTGAATTCTGTAGGACAGCACTTATGTTGTAAGAGGATAGTGAAAATATGACTTCACCATTTAACCTCTTACATGGTACTTTTCTCCATGAATATAGATCCTTTCCTTCTAGATCTTTCTAGATCTAGTTTATTTAATGTCTTCCTTTCAAGTATTGTTGTAGAATTAAAATACTGGTTTTTGGCAGACAAAGGAGATGCTGGTGTTTATGTAATTTTTTACTCTGCAAAGGCCTATATTTCTCTTTGTGCAGGTTTTTGATAACTTTTTTTTTATAATACCAGGCCTTGGAGGCAACTCTGTTGTCAGCCCTGAAGATGCTGGATGTTGGGAAATGGCCCATTTTCTCTCTCTGTTCCCCAGAAGAGCTCAAGTTAATTCGCCAAGCCTGTGTATTTGGCAGTGCTGGTAATGAAGTGTTGTATGCAACTGAAAACGATGAGGTAAATGATGTGTTTCATCAGTTATTTACCAAGTTACTCTGAGGGCCAGTAGTATAACAGCACACCTAGAGAAAGTTGCATGCAAAAATGTCTGTTTTGTTTGCTACTGAAGCATTTTCAGTTTAAATTGAAGGCTTCCTACCACAATCAGAGGATAAAGAGAAGGTGGAGTTAGACTTCTGTTGCAAGCGCAGAGTGACAGGATGAGAGGCAGTGGACACAACCTGCAAGATGGGAAGTTCTGATTCAATACTAGGAAAAAATTGCCTGAAGAGGGTTAAATCCTGAAGGAGTTGTGAGATTTGTTTTCCTTGGACATGTTCAAGAATCTTTTGGACGTGGCCTTGAGTCAACTGATCTGTTTAAATCATTGTTGAGCACGAGGGTGGACTGGTTGACCTTTGGAGGAGGTTCTGTGTTGCAACCTAAATTATGAGCCTGTGATTCTTTTATAACAGGTTTTTGTGCTTGGCATGAACTGCAGTGGCTGTTTGGGAACAGGAGACATGCAGAGCACTATAGAACCAAAGAGGTTAGATTCCCTGTGTGGCAAAAAGATAGCCTGCCTGAGTTATGGAAGTGGCCCTCATGTTGTTCTTGCTACAGAAGGTAAAGTATGATAGCAATACTGCTTTTTCAGAGAGTCCACTTCAATTCATGCAGCCTGTATAAAAGGTCTGGGTTGGCAGCATAAGAGAGAGAGTCCAGATAAGTATTCTGGACTGTTAAATCCAGTGTATTTTCATTGGCAAATATGACATGTCAGCTAGCTTGTTATTTTCAGAAGTTTTTCAAGCCCTACTTTGATCTTGTTACTACTTTTGGAAGGGTTTTTTTTTTTTCCCTTACTTTTCAGTTAAGTTTGGAACTTTTGATTGCTTTTGAAGTGCATTAGTGGCTATTATGCCCCTATGTTCTTGTGCCAACACTGTCCTTCAGCTAAAATTCGTCTTTTACCTCCAGGACCTACTTTTGGATGTGCTTTAAAGACCTATTATGCTGCCTCCCAGCCTTTATGCTTCCTGCACTCATGGTAGTGGCTTTTGTGTTCATAATTAAGTACGTTACTCTTGAAGACAAATTATAAATATTGTGTTCCCAGTGAGGTTCTGTTAGAGCCTGATTGATGATATTCACACTATTCACACTTGTCTCTCTCCATTAATGGGAGGAAATGTTTTTTAGTATTCTGGATTATGACTAAAAGTAGGTGTGAGTGGTCTTTGTGGCAAACCATTCTGCCTGCTTTTTAATGTATGCGTCTGTATTCCTCTGGGCTTTGTTGCTGGCACATCTCACTGACACACTCATACTCCTTAACCTGACGATAAAGTACTGCCAAAGAGCAGGTCCAGAACTGATCCTTGATGATTTTTACTCATAACTCCATTTGCATTAATAGCTTTTCTTCATCATAGCCTTTTAAAGTGTCTTTGAGAGGGTTGTTACATGTTACACAATTCTTGTGTTAATTATTGTCATTTCAGCTTTGCTGAATCTTTCTGTGCCATATGCTTCACATGTTTACTGAAATTAGCATTCACATGTTGGTGACCTGAGGAAAAGGTTGTTTGCTTTTTATAGCATAAAGTAATTAGATTTAACCAGTTGTTGTAGAGAACTATTGGTCATATGTGCATTTATACACTTAAGTATGCATATTGCTGCTGAATTTGACTTCTTAGTTTGTAATTTTATGTTGTGTACTCATTGGAAAAGGAGAGATTCTTCAACCAGCTCTTTACATTTTTCTTGTAGAAGGAGAAGTGTATACATGGGGCCATAATGCTTACAGCCAGCTGGGCAATGGTACAACAAATCATGGTTTCGTTCCCTGTCAAGTCTCTACTAACTTGGTGAACAAGAAAGTCATTGAGGTTGCCTGTGGCTCTCACCATTCTATGGTGTTAACATCTGATGGAGAGGTGAGTATTATAGTAACAAATATCTGTTTTCTCTCAATGAATCTCACTTTTGTGAGGAACCGGAAAACGCTCTGCACCTGTAGCGTTAGACCTTGCTTCCTGCAATCCTCGCAGTGCTGATGTAACAAAAATGTTTCAAACAAAGTGAAACTTGTGAGGGGGTGGAGCTGTTTTGAAGTGTGTGCAGAACATCGATTTTGTGCCACATCTGCATGTAATAACAAATTATGCAGCCAGTTCCTTCCTATGCTGTGCTCTACTTTAAATGCTTAATGACATTAAAGCTGATGTTAATGTAAGTCACATACACTGTAAGGAATTCTGCCTGCCAAAGTAAAAAGTTTTCTGGAGTTTGCCTTAAGATGCTATTTAGCTTCTCTACTTTGGGTTCTGGAAAAATAGCAATGGGTTCTTCCAGCATTAAGTGCAGCCATCATGTTTCCTCTTACCTTTGAGTGGAGGAGCATGAAAGAATGGAATATATAAATACATGGATTGGCATATTTTTCTTAGAAACGGTTCAGTTGTAAACCTATGTGTTTTCCTAGGTCTGTGAAACAATACATCCACCTGCACATAGAAAATGAATTTTTTCTGCATACAGCTTTTTCCTCTCTTGAATATGTACTTTGAGCTGTCTTTTATAAAGCCATCTTAGATGACAATTCTCTTGCAACAGGTGTACACATGGGGTTACAATAACTCAGGCCAGGTTGGATCTGGTTCTACAGCAAATCAACCCATTCCTCGAAGAGTTACCAGCTGCCTACAAAATAAAATAGTAGTTAATATAGCTTGTGGACAGATGTGCTCTATGGCTGTGGTGGAAAATGGAGAGGTAAGAAATTTTAAGGGAATGTTTGGACTGAATTTTACTCCATGTAATAACTTGTCATGTAGATAATTTCAAACCTAGTAGTAATGAACTTTTATTTAGAAAGGAAGTTTACCTTTCCAGACTCCCTCAAGTCTAGCTGCTTCTGCTGCTCATAAACACTTTTGTTATTATGCTGTCTTTAGCATTCTCAGACAAATAAATTATTGCCTACACTAGAGTTTTAAGTATTGTGTGTGAGAATAGTCAATTAATGTGAGAATAATCACTGAATAATATTTTAATTTTCGGTGCTCATATACACACATCTTAAGAGAAAACAACGAAATTAAAACTATGTTGCATATATTTGTTGTAATAGAGTACCTCTTGAATTTCTCTCATACTTTACCCTACTTGCAAAGATACAAGGAGGTTGTAGAGTTCTTGATTTGTTCATATGAGCTGATGATATTGGGCAGCCTACATCCTTGCTAGCTCCATTTCTCCAAACACTTGAGTTTAGAACTAAGTAGCTGTTACTGTTTGCAGTAGAACATGTGTCACTGAAATTATCAGAGCTCAGTGTTGTCCCTTTTTCTTATGCTGGCATAAAGCTGCCTACTCAAACTGTTGTGCATAGCCTCCAGTTTATACTTGTTCTAGTGTGTTTTCTATTAGAAGATTTTGGAATGAGAAATTAGCTCTTTGAAAAAGGGAAGTATTGTGCTGGATTTGCTCTGTGCTGGCAAGCAGCCAAATCAGAATCACTGATTTTCTGTTCTGAAAATGTTGTAGTCCTACATAATCTAACTCCTAAAGAGCATGGATGTGGAAGTTAGGAATCCTAGATGAGCATGTAACTGGCATTTTAAAGAAAAACATGTGTGAATGTATGTGTTTACATATGTGTGAACATGTTTGTGTTTATCCATATATAAAGTAGTAAAACGTGCGGCGAGAAAGATTGAAGAAAGTAACTGCTTCGAAGTTTGAATAAGGGTAGAATTGCTTTCAAAAGAAGTGACTAGCAGCAATCAGTGGCAATCCCTGTCTGTGTTTGCAGGTCTACGTGTGGGGCTACAATGGGAATGGGCAGCTGGGGCTGGGCAGCAGTGGCAACCAGCCCACGCCGTGCCGGATCGCAGCCCTGCAGGGCATTCGTGTGCAGCGGGTACGTGAGTGCTGCCCCTCCTCAGACCCACAGCAGCCTCTGCAGAGCTCCTGTTGCTGCCTTTGAGGGAGTTAGTCCTTTCTTTAAAGTGGCATCAGAATAAAAAATATGTGTCCTAAAATGGGCCTCTGCCAACCGGGGGGAAACTGCGACCCTGTGGAGTTCAGTGGGAATTTTTGCCATTGACTTCAGTGAGGTCAGGATCTGACTTAAAGAGGACCAGATCATTAGAAATGTTTGTTTTGTTTTGTTCTTCTTTTCCTGTGAAAGTTAATTAAAAAAATATTCCTGTTATTTTAGTGAATAACTGAGTCTTTCAAGGATATTCCATTCTTCATTAACCCCTGCCTAATTTTCCAGAAAAACGCTGCAGTTCAGCATTTTGTCTGTCTTGCAGACTGAATTTCACTTTTAGAACTGCACTCCAGCCACAGTGACTTACTGGTTTTTGGAGTTTGAACAAATTATCTCCCACCATATTTGGCTAACATTTGGTGTGATTCCAGAGTTAGTCTTGACCTTTGGGGGTTATTGCACTTTACCAAATAGCGGGGCTGCTACCAGTGTAACGAGCAAACTGATAACTTCTTTTGGCTAAGAAGAAGTATTTAAATTGTCTGCTGGATGATTTTGCAAGTTTTTTATTGATTTATGCAGAATAGAGGATGCTGTCAGGAAAATGATACAAGCTGTTAGAAAACATCAATTTTGTAGCCTAGTGAAAATTTGCAGGAGCATTTCAAACTTTGGATCCTATTTATTGCATTTACTCAGGAAAGCTATGGATTTTTTAAGTCTTTTGGAAGAAACTCCTTTAATTACATAATTTTACATTCGGTGCCTAGGATGTAGACAGTAGCTTTGCTGGCAACCAGCTGCTATTGGATAGCAACATAATAAAGTGAGTATTATGTTCCCTTGTATTTATTCTTATATTTAGAGAGTGCTCCAGCAGGTTTGGCTTAGATTCTATTTCCATCCACTTCATTTATTTGATTTCGATTAATACCGTGTTGTAGATCTCCACTCTCAAGTAAATAACTTGGAGGTTTATTTCATTTAGAGTACATCACATGCTTCATGGGTGTCAGTGGAGTACATGTGCTTATCAAATATCTGCTTTGCAGATCATATAAAGATAGGTGAACAAATTGTTTTTGATAGCTGTCTATCTTTACTAAGTCACTGTAACTCCTGCAGAGCAAGACTGTTGCTGGTGGTGTTGCCACTGTGTATCTGTGTGTGTATGCAGCACATGCCCCACATACAAAGTGGATTTTTGGAACAATCTGATGTGAGGAGGCAGCTCAGCAGGACCAAGGGGGTTTCCACAAGAGTTGACACATCAAAATGGAGAGTTTTGTCTCTTCCCTCTCTTCCCTGGCTGATCACTCTTGTTTCTTACCTTGTGTGGGCACTGGTGGTCCTCAGACCCCACTGTGAGAGTTTTCTTCCAGGGATGGAAGTTTAGAGGATCACAGAGTGGCCTGGGTTGGAAGGGACCCTAAAAACCATCCAGTTCCACCCCCTGCCATGGGCAGGGACACCTTCTGCTAGATTGAGTTGCTCAGAGCCCCAACCAGCCTGGCCTTGAACACTTCCAGGGATGGGGAGTTATGTCAGCAGAGGGTCCTCTGAGCAGGGATGAGAGGAGCAGACAGGGAGACCTCACCTGTTTCTCCAGTTCATATTGGAGCAGTTGCCCATGGAGCAAGGTCAGTGCAAGACAGACAATCTTCACTTTTCTGCAGATTGTTCAAAAAAAATTTTTATAGCTTTCCTTCTTTCTCAGTTTCCAGCTATTCTCTTTGCTCTGGTCTTGTCTGTCAGGATTTCTCATTGGTATATTTTTTCCTCAAAGTCACCTCATCTACTGTCCTTCCATTTTTAATAAACTTACCTGTATTTGTAATTTTTACACTGGCATAGAATCAATGGCATTAACCTATAGCATAAGATGCATTTATCTGTATTAACTTACTATTACATAAAAATGAGATTTTCTTGTTGTTATTCCTTACAGGTTGCCTGTGGCTATGCACATACATTAGTGCTGACAGATGAAGGTCAGATATATGCCTGGGGAGCCAATTCATACGGCCAGTTAGGTACTGGGAATAAAAGTAACCAGTCTTACCCTACAACAGTTATTGTGGATAAGGACAGGTAATGCTTACAGTCTTGCAATCAGACATTGGTTGACATACTCACAGAAGAACTACATAAAATAATGGTATTTTTAATCTATTTTTGGAGGGAGAAGGAGCCTCTAATTTTTTTTGCAATGGTTCATCTGCTCAATGTGAACAGATTTCTCACTGAAAGTGCTTGAATCTGCCTCATAACCATCCTTGTGAAAGAAACTGGATATTCTGAGCCTGAATATGCTATTTTCTGCTTCGGCTCACACTGTACTTTACAGGCCTTAATTGCAGTTTCCCTTCAGTGGTGTAGTTTCATTGTTTGAAATCAACAATAAAATTTTTATGTGAATATAAATTGTATTTTGTTACACTACTTTTGACAAGAAGTGTACTCAGAAAAAGTGAAGGGTGGACATTTGCAATTTGTGTTATTTCTGCTATTAAATCTGGCTCATAACCCAGGAGAGAGAGAAAGGGAGGAGTTCTTTCTTGATATTGCTGCCTAAAAATTAAGCTTAGATTTTTTCAAGTTAAATATTTTCCTCTAGGTCCTTGAGAGGGTAGTGGGGCAGTTACTTCTGTAACTGTTGTAAAACCATGTATGTGTATGTTCAGGAATCTTGATTTTGGCCTCCTGTTGTGAATAAGAAGGAAAATGAGATGTCCCTCTTAATCTTGTGTTTGACTACATCGTTGTGGGGAAATGATACTGCTGCTCTGGTGATGAGACATGGCCTGGTCTTGAACATTGCTATTTCTTTGTGTGTGCTTGTGTTTTTGCTTCAAATGTTACTGGGGTTTTTTTTCTGGACACTTTAGCCATAGTTAAAATGTTACAATAATAATTTAATACAAGTTTTAGTGTTGCATGCTGCCTTTGTCTTTTGTTGGTCAGAATATGAATTCTTGGTGTCAGCGAAAATATTGCCTCACTAAAGCCTGCAAGATTTGTGCATACAGCTTTAAACAAGTCATTTCCCTGCCATTATCCCCAGGCAGCTGGGAAAACAAGTAAACAAGCAGTAGTTTGGACTGCAAAACAGTGGATTGTGTAATGCTGTACCCAGTGGGAGTTTTGAAGTCCTAAATCAACCTTAGGATTAGAGACATAGCCGAGCTAAAAGACACTTAGAAACAGCTTTAAGTGCTGCTTGGTTCTAAATTTTAATTTTCAAAATGAAGGTCCTTTAAACATAAATAGTAATAATTATGTGAGTAAGAAGAAGTGTGATTAACTCGTTGGTTTATAACTATTACCGATAAGCAAACAAAAAAGGCTTTCATTAACTTTCAACTAAAAGCCGAAATGCAATTTTTTTTTTAATGCCTCCACATTTCCTTCTTCATCTTCTCCAAGTATTTGTTCTGTACAGCTAAATGCAGTCACTCACCTCCAAGGACCTTCAGAGACTTGAAACCCACCATAGCTTTGCCTGAGGGAGCTGAGGGGCTGGCAGAGCCCGTGCTGCAGCAGTGGCTGCTCTGTCCCGAGATGCTTTCCCACAGAGACACTTGGAGTGCTCGCTGTTTGCAGAAACACTGCCAGCCCTTTTAATTCTGCCATGCATGCCCAGAAAGCATCCTTGCTTGCATGCGTGCTTCAAGCATGTCTGGCACCAGATGCCATGAGCTTATTCGCCGCGTTTCGTCCTGAAATGAGAGCGATTTGCTTTCTCTCTTGTGTTTGTGGGCTCAGGGTGATCGAGATCGCCGCGTGCCACTCGGCGCACACGTCGGCGGCCAAGACGCAGAGCGGCCAGGTGTTCATGTGGGGCCAGTGCCGGGGCCAGTCTGTCACCTTCCCCCACCTCACACACTTTGCCTGCACCGACGACGTGTTCGCCTGCTTCGCCACCCCCGCCGTCATGTGGCGCCTGCTCTCCGTAGGTGAGCTGAAATATTGCTTTTTGTCCTGACATCTCCTAAGCAGAATCGTTAGTTCATGAAACACTTGCGTGCACTTGGAGCCCAGAGTTAGTCTCTCACAAAAATTTGCACCGGGAAGCGTAGTTGTTATGGCCTGTTACATGTGTGTAAGTGGTAATATGGAATTGTAAAAGCCTGATGGCGCTGCTAAATAATTGTCTGGTTTATTGCTGTGGCTTGTTTTTATAGGGAAATGCCTCAGGTTTGGGGAGGGTGGTTTTTTGTAACCTCTGATTGTAACAGACCAGTGGCTCTGGGTGGAAAAGCTGAGTTTGAATTTGGAGATTTGAGGAAGCCGTGCAGAACATTTAGGAGCTCTGAAGCTTTCTTTGGTGCCCTTTAAGTAAACCTCTAAGAACTGAGGGACTCAAATTCCCATTGGGCTCTGAATTGGCCACAAGCACTCAGTCTCACCACAAGTGATCATGACCAGGTCTTCTAAAGAGGCAAGTTGCTGATCTCAGATATTTGACTGGCATTGAGGTCTGTTTTGCTGGATTTGACTTGCAAGATTAAAGTATATAGGATTGGGTACCAGAGAGCTCATTCTTCAGCTGCAGTTTAATGCTATAATGATTTCTAATAAAATTGTTGGGTTGAGTTTTTTGTTTGGTTTGTTGGGGGTTTTTTTGTTGGTGGTTTTTCTTTGGTTTGGTTTGTTGTGGGTTTTGGCTCTTTTGCTTGTTGGTGTTGTTCTTGGGGGAGTTTGTGTGTTTGTTTGTTGTGTGGTTTTTGGGGTTTTTTGACCTTGACTTCTTGGTCCCTCTGGAAATAGCACTACAACACTGTAGCAATGTTGTGCCAAAGCACAAGGTGAAGCCTTATGGGAGGAAAAGGTTCCTTTACTTTTTAACAAGACAAGTTTCAGATGCTCTTTCAATGCCACTTTTTCCTATGTGCCAAGTGGTCTGTCCTGCATCCTGGCACTATTCTGGAGGTCTGAGCAGGGTTCCTTGAGGTGACACAGGATAAAGGATGCTGGCTGGCAGTCCCTTTTCATGTCTCCTGGGTTGTTTTTAGTTAGGTGACTCCGTGCTGGTTTCAGTTGTGCCTTTTTGCACACTCCAGGAGCTGAGGGTGACTGACCTCTTCATCCTGTCCCGCCCTGGCACTGGTCAGGACTGACTCACTGTTGTTTGCCATCTGCTGTAGGCGTGGAGAGCCTTCAGGCAGCTGTGACCCTAGGTCTGACATCTGCTGCCCCAGGTGCCATGGGCATCTGCCATGCTTACAGCACTTCTCCCTCCTTTTTATTCTGGTGCTTCCACACCTAAACATTCCCGTTCTCTCCATGTTTTTGGCAGTTGTAACACTTCTAATACAATTCTTAGCACTGGCTGCTAAGGAGTGTTATTGGCTTTGTTCCTTGTCAGTGTGAACTGTCTCCTCATTTCCTTCCTTTGGTTCCCCTTCACTGCTGTGATAAATAAAAACATCTGGTTTTCCTCTAAGAGTTTCAAAGCTGAACCCCACTATATTCAGTTTTCCTGTGGTGGCTGTAGAAGTCAACTGGAGATGTGTCTTGGTGGACATCTGGATTGCCAGTTAGCTTTGAAGAAGGTTTTCAGCTTTATGCATTACTTGCTAAAATGCTTACTTGTTTAGATTTCAGAGGTCTCAATAAATAAACCACATATTGTACAAAATAAGAACTAGCAAAATATTTTACAGTTTCATTGCTTCAGAAATAATTCTTTTTTTTTTTTTTTCCATCACTATATTGGTTTTTTCTCCCCCATCCATTTTACCTACCCAAATTGAGTCTGACATTGTCTAAATGAAATGCAAAATGACTGTGCAAAACAAAGTGCAGCAGTATCAAAGTGTCTGTGTGTGTGTGGGTTAAGCTTTTTCTAGAACTTGTGGAGAAGGTCTTTCCATTTCCAGCAGAATACAATGCTATTTTCCAGCTTGGTAGGGTACAGGACCTAGCATTTATGTAATTTTCTGTAGAGAACAACTAATTACTGACCCACAAGATCTGTGTAAACCCATAATGTGTGTTTATATGGCAAGAAGACAAAATGTTTTCATGGTGAAGAATGGTTTGGGGGTGAAGGGGGTTGTTGATTCTTTTTTTTTTAGTAGTATTAAAGTAGTTCACTGAGGCTATGGGATGGAGATTTGGATCCGTTCAGGAAGTTAATTTTGTGTGCAGATAATGGACGACTTTTCAAAGCTGTTTGATAACTTTTTAATGCAAATGTCACATGCATGGTGGGATAAATACACATATGAAACAGGAATATGCAGACATTGACACACAGTGCTTCTAACACCACTAAGTCCAGGGAAAACTATTCTTTTACTATTCTTGTAAATGTTGGTATTTACTTTTAGGGACATTGCACTGGGCAGTTTTACTGCAAACCAATATGTTGTTTCTGTATTAGACTCATTTTTGCTGTAATATAATGTCTTCTCATGAGAGCATTTCAGAAAATTTTATTATGTTTTTTTTTATTGACCTTTTGAGGCTCTTATAATAACTAAAAGTTTAAATTTGAAATAGTTTACTCAGTAATGGTTGATAGCATTTTCTATCATATGGGGCAGTAAAGTTCTGAGACTGTTAACTTCTTTTTTCCTGGCCTCATATAGATTTGTTAGAGGAGTGGAATTTACAGTTTTTTTAATAGAGTGGAATTTATAGTTTTTTTGCTTGGAGCAGGAAACTAGAAAGGACTAAAGAAAGCTGTCCTTTCCTTGCTTTTCTGGCTCATAGGCTGCTGAGGGGTTTTACTTAAGGAGATGTATTTATTAAGAATGTTAGTTGCTGACAGATACCCAGAATGTTGTAGTGGGAGATATTTGTATTGCTTACTACTTTATAGTAAGTCCCCTATTTATTCTAGAGCCTGATGACCATCTAACAGTAGCCCAGTCACTAAAGAAGGAATTTGACAACCCTGAAACTGCAGACCTGAAGTTCCTAGTGGATGGAAAATACATTCATGTTCATAAAGTTCTTCTCAAAATTAGGTAAGGAACAAGCCTATAAATTGTATTATTGAAAATGTGTGGTGTTGTCCACTGTGCTGAGTCATCACTGCAAAAAATTCTTGACTTATTTTTACAAATTCCCTTTTCCCCAAGTCAGGGATTCATCTGCTGCTCTTCACTGTTGCTCCTGGTAATTATCAAACACGTTGCTCTTACTACCTGCCTTTCCATCACTTCCCTCCATCTGACATTTATCCTCCTGCGTGCTACCTAAATGGCCTTGACCTTGGTTACCAATAACCTTTTTCTGCTGAGGAAAAGGCTCACTTCCTTCTGCTGTCTTCTCAGTAGTTAGTCAGTTTTTTTTCTCCTTTATATGCTTGGCTTCCTCCACCAGAATGATTTGAAGGGGTTGTGTTTTTTCTTGGCACTCTTTCCTTCCACAGGGCCCCTCAGTTGTTTCAGCAGCTTCTGTAGGTGCTATCTAGATGATGTTTTTCCCTGATTATGACAGATTTCTTGTTCTACTTGTTTTAAACCTTCTTATCAGTGAGTTTGACTTTTAAGCTGGTTTTTTTTTCGCCTGTTTGTACAACTTTTTGCAACTTAAGATCACTTTATGGGGACATTTGATGTATGCAGATCTACAGAATGATCTCACTGTTATCAACATGCAGAGAGATTAATTTGGCTGATGTGGTTTCTACTGGGATATTCTAGAGACACTGCCTTAGATCTCTTCTGCCTTGCCAATTGCTTCTGCTTCATCCTCCTTGTTGTTGCAATATTTTTTTCTCTTTGCTATTGTTCTTCTCAAAATGCTTGGCTGTCACACATTATTTATCACTGCTTTCATCCTCCTACTTTTGCAACTGAGTCCTGATAATGATTTCATGTATATTGCTGTTTAAAATATAAATTCCATACTAATTCTAGCCTGTCCTTGTTTTGTTGGTTTTTTTTTTTCTGCTCTCCTCTTACTATGATTACCTGTATTAATTCTGTCTTCCCTTTACTGGTTTCATTGCTTGTACATTACACTCATGCCTATAGTCCACCCTTTTTATTTGAAATGCCATGTATTCTCCATCAGATACCACACCAAATCTTGTGTATGCCCAAAATGTTCCTGAAGTTCTTTTCCCTGATAATAGACTATATGTGGCTTTCCATTATTTCATTTTTCTTGCTCTACTTTTCTCAGGTTATATGGCATTCTGTGAAAGAAATGCGTCTAATTCTAAAATGGATTTAAATATATGACATTATCAAAAGGAATAATAAAGCATCAGGCACAGTCTGTGAAATTGGTATTTTCTTTGACTGTGATGGTGCACCTGGATCAGGGTATTTAAAATGGTATTTTGCTACGTTTGGCCTCTTCTGGAGCACTGTCATGAAAGCAGCGCTGGTAAAAGTTCATTTTCATTGCCTAGTAATTTCTTTACTGCTCACAAGGACTTCTTTCCATCTTGTTGTATTCCTGTTCTTGATCTGTATCCCACTGTTGGTGGTTTTTGGCTGGCAGGGATGGAGCAATGAGAGTGAGAGGAGCCCCAGGCCCGGAGCAGAGACTCCCAGTGGGGTGGGATTCACCAGCTCTGCCCTCAGCCAGCTGAGCTGCCTGTCTGGCTGTGTCTGCTGGGGACAGTGACAGGCACAGAACTCCACAGCCTGAGTTGCTCCAGGATACTTTGCAAACAGGAGGATGTTTGCTAACCAATTTTTTATTTTAATTTACTTATTAGTTTTTCAGGGATCACCTTCTCTCTGACTTTTGTCTGCTCCATGCTGATTCCATGGTCACCACTATTTAACATGGGGCTCTGCAAAGCAGAACAGTGAGGTTTTCTCTGCCCCTCCCAATGCCAGAACGTGGTAGAAGATGTGGCAGAAAATAGATAATGACTTCTATTTCTTTATGAATTTGACCAGAGGTTCCATTGTTTTATTAAAAGCCCCAAAATACTAAGACTAAAAAATTCTTTCAATAACCAGTAAAATGGGAAGAACTTAAGTGATTAGCTCAATAATTATTTTTCATTTGGATTTAAGTAATACTGTCTTTATGTTGTAGTTTTGTCTCAGAGACATTAAAAGGAAACCATCCTACTTTTTACAGGAAAATCTGAGTAGAAGAAAATTACGATGCGGGAAGGTTACAAATTAGTGTAGTACAAAGAAGTACAATTAAATTGTGGTTGTTATAGAAAAAGTTATCAGACGGGGTGATGTTCATTTTTATCAACAAAAATTTTGGAAACAATGCACATGTCAGAATGCTTTTTAGGGAACAGTAAGTTTCTGTACATTACTGTGAACTGGAAGTTACAGATTACAACTACCAAAAGCAGTGCTTTGTCTTTGTTTGTATCAGTCACAAAAGCATTCCAACTTGTAAGAAAACAGTGATGAAAGATCTGAGTGATAGTGTCTTCACTTTCAATAATTTAATCCTCGAATATAATGATTAATACTAAATTGTGCATGGACTCCGACACTGGAATAAATTATATCTAAAATTATTAATAATTTCCCTCTTCATTAGGTAATGTTGGTGATATCAGGGTCAAATCTCAGAATTGTCTCAATTAACTGTAAACTTGATTTGCTACGAGACAGGCAATAAAATTGATTGTTAAGGTATTTAATGTATTTAAGAAAATGGTATCAAAACCAGATGTATAATGCTTGTAGATATTGTCAGTAGAAATGGAGCTTGCCATAAAATATTAACAGAAATAAAATTCTGAATTATGTGTTTCAAACTTATAAACCTTATAAGGCTTAAAGAAGTGAACATGTTCAAAGCAAGAAATCATCTAGTTAGAGGTTCTGCTTGTATATTTAATAGTCTGTATATAATCTTATATTTATAGTCTGTTAGGACTGATTTATTTTTTTATCAACTTCTTGCTGCAGCTCATCTTTCAAGCTTAACTCCTTACAGTGTACAATCTTTGTTCATGTTTTGTAGGTGTGAACATTTTCGCTCCATTCTCAATAATGATGATGAAATTATAGAAATGAGTGAATTTTCTTATCCTGTTTACCGAGCCTTCCTGGAATATCTGTATACAGACAACATTAGGCTCCCTCCTGAAGATGCAATAGGTATTTGCCATAAATGGAAATTACTCCAGATTAGTGTTTTTGAAAAGTTCAATCTGTGTGTCATTCCAGGATAAGGAAAGCAGGGCTTGTTAATTTTAGTTTCATTTGCACTTAAATCTTGACTTTGGCAGGTGTCAGGAAGAAAGGATGCAGCAGCAGGAAACATGGTCAAGGAGAATGAGAGGTGGGCATGCAATGAGAGCAAAGATACAAAGTTTTCAAAAATAACTCATTGTCTCTCTTATTAAGAGCTTTCTTTTATTAGAAAGTTACTAATGTCATCCTGCAATTTTTCTTGTTTGAGTAGCTGTAGCATTTTTGGTCGTGAATGAAAAGGGAGCTCTTCCCTGCACAAATTTAAGAGGATATAAGTCAGTAATTGATGTCCAGAATGGGAACAAGAGAACAAGACACTTGCATAGTAATAAAATGGTTCCTTTTTTGATAGGTCTGTAGGGGACCTTAAAAAATGCACACATCATCTAGGGAAAAAAACAGAACAAGTCTTTGATTAATTCAGCCTGAAACAAATGGGTAATTGATTAATTTGAAAAGATACCAATATATTTTGCACCAGAAGAGTTAAAGCTGTATAAATTTTCACAGGTTTGCTAGATTTGGCAACACTGTATAGAGAAAACAGACTGAAGAAGCTTTGCCAGCAAACGATCAAACAAGGCATTTGTGAAGAGAATGCCATTGCTCTTCTTTCTGCTGCTGTCAAGTACGAAGCTCAGGTAAGAACTTCTCTTCACTTGTTTTCTGAGAAATGAAGCTGCCTAATGTAAACATGGCTGTATTTAATTGATGAGGCATGATTACTGTAATTTCCCTTTCTGGCTCTCCAGATGTTTGGTTTCCCCTTTCTAAGCCATAAAATAAAATTTAAAACCCCTCCAGATTAGTGTTTTCTTCCTGCTCTTTTGGCTTGCTCCTGTGAGTCAGGGTTTTAAATCTGCTTCCTGCCTTGTCATGTGGCATGGCAGGGCATGGCATGCAAATTCCTCACTGCCATTTGCATCCCTGCCTTTGGATTTTGCCCTGTCTTTCACTCCCTAAGTTCCCCACCTAATCATTTTGTCTACAGTCATTCTGGTGCTGACTTTTACAGGCAGTAGGAGAATTTACCTGTAAAATCCCTGCATATTTACACTCGTGCTTATATAAAAAAAATCCACTTTTACAGTACTGTTTACAGTGAATTATGCTGACACGGAACAAATTACCTATTGTTAATACTCCCCCCATATCCTGTCATCTGGTCTGCCCTTGGCTCTGGAATGTGTCATTCAACCTGTTTTCAGTGCTTTTTTGGTAAACAAGTACTTTCAAAAGCATTTTCCTGTTCACATCTACTTAGTGCTGTGATGATTTTGGAAATAATGATGTGGTGGGTTTTATTATTCAGAAAGTATGCTTATACATTTTAGATGTAGGGGGCATTGTTACAAATACCTTTCAGGTGTGGGAGGCAAGTAGAAGAGACTCAAACAAACACTGAGTTAAAAATGTTGCAGTAGTCAGTGATGTGTGGAGACAGCAAACTACAGGAGATGAATTTGTGTAGGAGTTGCAAAGAGGAGGCTGGAAGTCAGTGAGTTCTGTCCATTGACAGGGGATAACAAGAGGTTAGATACAAGATTGCCAGCTGCCAGTTACAAGGCATTTTTAACCCAGGTATCAGAAACAGAGGCCATGAACAGCTGGGGCAAAAAGGAACTTGTGCTTTCAGTGTGCTTGGCTGGTAAAAGCCCAGCATTGCAGGGAAAACTCTACAGGAAGGCATGGCCCAGTGATTTGGTTCTCTTAAGAGCACATTTTAAAATTAAAAGTTATTGTATAGTTTCTCCTCTTATAAGCTTTCCTACGTTTTTTAACATTGTCAGAGCAGAAGTATTTTTGGTTGATCTGTATCCAGCCAGGCAGTTAAAGAATAGTTAAAGATATGTTTAGGTGTGTTGAGAAGTAGTAAAACTTGCCTGGACAAAGTTCATCACAGCTGGGACACAATAAAAGGGATTGGCTGGATAACTCAATACATGTTAACCTCCTGTTCCTTCTATGATTCAGTGTTTTACTCTTTCAAAACATCTAACAGCTTAACACATTGTCAGATGATGAACTGGCTCACCTGCCCTGGCTGCAGCAAGTGCCAAACTCAGGAGAGCATTTTTGCCCTCCTCCCTATGCCCACAGCTCAGAAGGGGATGGAGCAGAACAGCTTTGGGGATTGCAGCAGAGATTTCTTTATCAAAGACATGGGGATGGATTCCTCTGTCTAAGGAAGAGTGGAATAAGCCAGGATCTTCTAGTGTGCTACATTAATGTAGTAACTCCTCGTTTGAGAAGCAGTGTGTCAGGACTTCAGTAGAAAACTGTCAAAAGAAGGATTATGAAAGAGGCCTCATATTTTTTAAGTTTGAAAAGGTAGAATTTGGTTTTTTGTCATGAAATGTGAACACTGCAAATGAAAGATTAGTCATGATGTGCCATTCAAATTGCAAACTAAATGATGCATACTGCTGTATGCATCTGTTAAGATTGAAGATGCTTGAAAATATTTTTTCCTATCCTCAGAAAATACAGAGTTGCTGCTACAAGTTATTTTAAAGCATATTTCTCACATACACTGCAACAGAGTTTAGACTATTCATCTTCTATAAAACAGAATTGAAAAGTCAGTATTTATTGAAACTGTAAAATTAGTGGCCAGGATTCTCCATAATCTATGGTCTTCTTCATACCAGCACCAGAAAAAGCAGGTGCTGATCATTTTTAATTAGCATAAAAGTTCACACATTGACTGCAAAGCATCTCAGCTTCTGACAATACCATTTCAGAAGTCTGCTGGAACTTAGGGTGTCACTATCTTTGATTGTCTTCGTTTTTTATTTCCTCTGGTTTTTCGCTTCTTTTATTCTCATTCCTTTTTGACTTTCCCAGCAGTTGTTGATGAGATACTTGCTATAGGCTATTTCTTCTTTAAAGATATTTTGTGGTTCAGTTAAAGGTTTAGTTACATCTTGAAACATGAAATCTAAGGAAAAGTTTTCAAAAGGAAATGCACAGGAAGTCTGCTGAGTGTCTTTCTACTATTAATCTCAGGCTTTGTTTAGTTAACATAGAATCACATTGGCATGGGTTACTCTATTTGCTGTAACCCTTGAAGAGTTTTTATTTTATGGATCAATTCTGACTTCCTTGCTGCTGGCTCCAACTCTGGCTGCAGAAGGTAATTAATTTTCCTTCACAAGCAACTGGGTGCATAGGACCCAGCTAAAGGAGACTGACCCAGTGCATGGAGAGAGGGATTGCCACTGCTGTGAGGAGTTTGAGTGGGAAAAATTTGCTGTGTGAAATCCTGGATTTATGGCTTGATGGCTTGTAGCCATTCTGTGCTGAACAGCTGAGCATCCTCTTACAGCATGAGACAGAACCTTTTGTTATCCCATTAGTCAGAGGGGTACAATTCCAGAAAGGCACATGTATCCTAATATGCAGTTTGTGTTCAGCAGGAATCATCACGTTTTTCATCACATTTTGCTTTTATTTCCAGCATGACTAGGATATCTGCTGTTTTTCACAGGACCACTACTGAATGCAGAGCAGGGAGGAAAGAAAATGAGTTATTGATTCTCTAGTAGTTCTGTGTGGGGAAAGCTGATGGTTTCACCTGTTGGTAACTTTTCTAATGCAAGTGTAGTAAATTCTAGTAAATGTGATGGAGTTCTAGAGTTGATTTAGGTGGCTATTCCTGTTTTCTCAAAGTGGGTTTATTGAATAGTTGGTATGAACAAATTTCACCCTATAATTTGTGATCTCATCAAAAGGATCAGAAAATGGACTGATAATATGAACAATCTGGTATACTCTCTGCTAATTAAGCAACAGATTTGAAACAAAATAATAATGTTTATAATTTTATCAGTCATTCATATTGCAAATTATTCCAATTTGTTCCTAGGACTTGGAAGAATTTTGCTTCAGATTTTGCATAAACCATTTGACTGTTGTTACACAAACTCAAGGCTTTGCAGACATGGACCATGACCTCCTGAAAAACTTCATTAGCAAAGCCAGCAGAGTGGGAGCATTCCGAAATTGAGGTCTGACTACTGCCCTGCTGAAGAGCACGTCCTCTTCCCTCCTGGAAATACCTTTCCTTTGGAGAACTTCTCCATGGTCAGAATGTGCAATGGTTTGGAAGGAAAGTCTTGGTGTCCATCAGCTTAGGGAGTGTGTAGAAGTCCACTAACAGGTAGGCTTTGTAAGGATGGCTACATTGTAAATGTGTGGTGACTGCTCATTGCCAACAGCCAGAATTTAACACAAAAATCTAATGTAGTAGCTACCCTTTCCCACTCAAAGTCAGGCAAAGTAAGCTTGTCACTATCTAGCCTGTCTAATTTTTAATTTTATTTAAACAGTCTGTGTTTGGATTTTATGGGACAGTGACCTGTTTGCTGCTAAAATTTTCAGTGTACTTTTGTCTCAAATCTCAGTTAATATGCCATAGTGGGCTTTTTATAATCCAGTGAAGATACAAACTTATTTTTCTGGACATATGGTAAAATAACAAGTTCTTTAGGATGAGAGGCTTTCTTATTTGTAGGAGGCTGTGTCTCACATGGTGTTTATTTGGAGTTTATTGATGAGGAGCTTCAGCAGCATATTCCAGTTTTGAGTTCCCAGCCTGGCACCCCCATGGAAGCACTCACCATGTTTGTCTGGATGTGAATTGTCACGCTGTGGGTTTTACTACTAAGAAAACCACCTAGTTACAAACCCAAACAAGATTTCAAGAAAAGGAAGGTCTGCTTGAGACTTATTTATTCCTGACTTACTCTCTCTCCTCAGATCAATTTCAGAAAAATGGAGAAAAAGGTGATTTTTTTAAGTGGTAACTTCAAATTAATTAAATTGCAAGAGTGAACTGGCAAGTATATTCCAGATGGTGATAAAGGTATCTTGTTCAAATACAGCATTTCAGGTTCTCCTGTGGTCAGAGCTGTGAGGTGACCACTCCACTTTCCTTTCAGGGCTGTTCAGGAGAGAGGAGCTGCCCTCTGGACACACCTCTCTCCCAGCACTGATCTTGGGTGGCTCAGGTAGAGTAGGTGCCTAATTTCTAACTGCTGAAGTCAATTAAGGTGACAACCCCAACCAGTGCTGCACAGAAGGAGATTTGCCCCATTACAGAAGGTGTGGAGCTCATGGAGCATTTACTTGAATTTTCTAACAAGTAACCATGAATTAACCCTGACAATTTAAAATTTTGACTGAGTGAAATGACTTCAAGTGCCTTTTGCAGTATTTTATGAATGGGGAAGACAAAAAGCTTGATGACCAGGCTCAGTACACAAATATAATTATAGAAGTAGTCATGCAGCCTTCCTGCAATGCCACAGCATCCTTTGAGGAGCTTTTCTAATCCTCAAATGTGGTTTCTGAGAACTTAATTCCCTTATATTATCACATCCTCATGTCTAAGGTGGAAATAGCTGTTCTTTACTATATTGGAGGCTCATTTCTCAAACAATTCCGTTCTTTGAGGAAGAGTAGGAGGAAAAAGAGCAGCACGTACTCAGAAAAGGAGTAGTGACCCCCTTCACCCTAGGCCCTGTGGGTGTGAGTGGAAAGGTGAAGCACGTAGGCAGCAGAATTTACTTAGGAAGAGGGTGATGAGCAAATATTTTGGAAGAGGCTGTGGTAAATACTTACTTGTGCTTGAGACATTTGCCTCTGACTCCCACTAGAAATACACTGGGTCTCCTATTGCTGGCAAGCACTTTCTGCCACCCCCTCAGCACTGAGTCCAACTTCCTCCAGCAGCGTTCAGTCTGTCCTTAGCAGCTGTGTCAGTATTTTGTATTCAAACAGAAGTGGTCAGAACCTTTCCAGTACATAATGCAGATTCATCACAAACACAGCTTTGCTGGGGCAGGAGATCAGTTTTGGTAAGTTCGTGTTGAGCAGCACTTGACAGCAGCACACACAGAGGGAGCTCACTGCAGTGGAAGTGGGTGACAGCAGGGCACTGCCAGCCCTGTGTGCTCCAGCCAGCACTGATCATCCCAAAGCAGGGACACCAGGGATTCTGTGTAAGCCAAGGCTGCAGATCCCTGGTTAAGCCTGGTTAATCCCTCTCACTGGGCACTCCAGCTTTCCTAAGGTGAGTACTGCCCAAGGTCTCTCCACACGTTTCTGTTGTTTTACTCAGAAGAATCAAACACAAACTATAAATGTGAAATGATGGGGGGTTTTGGACTTGACATCTGCTGAGAAACCTTCTCTGGCTCCCTGAGGACACCACTGCAGGGAATGATGGCACTGGGGTGGGACACCACGCTCCTGCATTAGCTCAAGCTCATAACAAAGTAGTTGAACAGATCCTGCAGCTGAAATGGCAAGCTGCTTGGAGTAAGACTTTTTTGGCCTAATAGAACCAAGTGTCATTTTTTTTTCCAATTAACTTTCTTCCTGCTCATTATTTCCAACCAACCATACACATTAAAGCCTACTTGCAATTTCAGAATAATTGACAAAGCCTGTAATTTTGAGAAAAAGCAGCTCTGGACTGAATGAGGGTGATTCTAAAGATCCAATGTGTCAACATTGGCTTTTATTCTGTATCATCTGACCTGGATGTGATAATGTTACATTCACAGAAACATTTATTTATTTAATTTTTAAAATTTTTGTTGCATGCATTTTCAGGTCAGTGTTCAAAAAAAACCCTTACTGGCTTAGGTGGTTAAATGTGGGTGCATGGATGTAAATATGCTTGAAACCCAACCATGGGACATTTCAGAAGAAATTAGGGATGCATTGTATTGTTGTGAGGTAGTCTGCAACAACTTTGTGTTTGTGGATCTTGCAGGTTAAATACTTAATAAAGTATTGTTCTGTTTTAGGATACCACAGAAAAAAAGGTATTTATTAAAAAGTTAAAATATGGGCAAGCATAAACTGTGTCTGGGGTTTAAATAAAGTGCAATGTTCCACTTTCAAGAAAGGAATCTGGAAAGAAAAAGAAATTACATGGGTAGGGTCATTTGAAGGTTCTTTTAAATTACTGAAGCTAAAAGCCAGTGCTGCATTGTCATCCAAGACCCACCTGTAGAGTTTTGTTACAATGCTTGGTAACTATGTAAACTGCTGTTTTTATATGATCTGAACAATATTCATGGGCTTTCCTTCTAAAATAAAGCATTATTTGCCCTATAGAGGCAAGATTCATTGGCCTCCACCAATGATGTAGAAAGTTTACAGCCTGAACATAAATGATTTTTTGTTTCTTTACAAACTTACCCAGTTTAACAGACCATTAATAAAAATGCCATAAGATTTAAAACAGTATGAGTGGGATTTTTTCCTTTCTTTTCAGTAAAAATGAATAAAGTTTGATGCTTGTAGACTGATGTGACTGTGTGTGGGGGAAGAAGAAGTAAATCAGATAATATTTCACAGAGGTACTTTAAAGGCTGTTTGTGTTCTTCAGGAAACCACTGTCACCAGATCACACATTTGAAAGCTGGAGAATTTGTTCAAGTGTATTTCCACCTTTCAAAGAAATCACCCACCCTCAGATGGCTACACAGCCAAGCCAGTAGATTAAATCCCCTTAAGCACCAATGGACAGAAATGGACCTTTCAAGGATGGAATTTACCTGACCTCATCTTACACCCTCATCTTAAGTGCAGACCTTCTTCAGAGATGGATGCTTGTTGTTAAGCACCTAAAATGGCCATCACATTTTGTGTCCAACTTCTGCTGTGATTCCTAATTTTTCTTTTTTCCTGGACCAGTTTCAATATTCCAGGCCATTTTTAGTACAGCAAGGTCTTGCTCTGAGAAAAGTGCTGTCAAACACAGCAAGATTTCCATGTCTAATAAAAAGCCATTAGTTTCAATGCACATTCATTTGCATAGGTACCATAATATAGGAAAATTACTGACTTTAAATCCTTTAAGAGCTATTTTATTTATCTTGAAAGGAGAGAAACTGATTAGTTGTATAAAATAATATTGTACATTTGATGTAAAGCCTTCGGTCTGTTTGAAGAAAAAAAAATACATTGCCACAGTAAAGAAATAATCTGTTTAGCTACTGGACTCTGTATCATCCCTCTAGCCAAAGGACTGCTGTAACAGACCTTACAGTCAGTGCACCCCAAGGTTAACATATATCCTGTCTGTAAAACTGCAAAAAGTGAGAAAATTAACATATGGTATTCTGGAAAGTTCTGTACATTTTTCAGTAAGAAAGTTGAAGCCTACTGAGTCTAAAAAAACCCTCAATATTGTTTTAAAAGTAATTTACAATCAGTTTGCTGCTCGTAGAATTTTTAGTAGCTCTAGGGTTAGCTTTGAATCAACACAAGAATGGATCTTTTAAAAACTTCCTACTATAATAAGTACTCTAGGATTAGCTAAACCGTAAATCTGTAAATAAGCTACCTGGAAGACATTGGTTTAAAACATCTGTATCATGAACAGCATGCTTTTCTACTGTACCTCTTCTTAATTTAAGTAGCTGCAAAAGCTAAATTTCACAATAATGGGTAATTTTAAAGCAAGAATTTGCTCATATTTTAATCCACCGGAAATAAAACATGTGCTTTTATTAATTGGCTATTTTAATAAAACTTCGTTGTTGCAAGAAAAGTTCCAGTATATGAATCAGTAACTTACAAATACAAAATTTGAAAAAAGCATTGGATGGTTTTGTTTGTGTTTTTTTGCTAGCTGCAACCATTCACAAGTTGCCCAATGAACTGCCTTTTCAGTAAAGTAAGGCAGATGGATTTTCCCAGTGTGGGTTCTCCACATTCAGATGCTGCAGTAAGGCCAATGGGAGATGCTCTGTGCTTTTAGAAACCAGGCTGCTCTTACCTGGAACCCAACTGGAGACACTCAGCTTCCAACTCATTCTCAAGCTGTTTGGCTGGGCTACAGTTAGGTGAAAATTCAAAGAAATCAAGAAAATTCTACATCATTAGAATTTTGAAATCTCGTGTGTACCAGGTATGGTTTTGGTTTGTTGTTTCGGGTTTTTTTATTCTTTTAATACTTGAGACTTCCCAAGATAAGAAAGAGCACATCTTTAGTCTGCATATGGGAAGAAGCTTCAGCTTCTGGGAAGATTCCCTGCAGGACTCTGGGATGAATCTCTGTGAGATTCATACTCCATGAAATTCAAACTGAGGGACAGTGTAACTGCCTTCCAAAATTACACTGGGATGAAGGCAAAACTACAAAATGCCAAGTGCTGGTTTCAGTAGTAAGGCTACAAAATGAGTTCACTTTGAATTCAGGTTGTACTCCTGAGGTGAGGCCCTGGCTCTGCAAGGCCCCCAGCTGCTGTCCAGTTTCATTTAATGGGAATTGGATGTGCTAATTATGAACAGAGACAGAAATCTTTGCAGTAAATGGCGCACCATTTTCAAAATTTGCAAGTAATGAAAATCTAAAAATCAAACCTAAGAAAAAAAATTAGTGCATTTCAAATGATTCTAGCTACCATTTAGACATCATAAATTCAATCCAACGAGACCGAACTGGCTCAAATCAATAATGCTGCAACGGGAAATTCAGACACTTTCCAAGACTCCTTAAAAATCCTCAAAAAATATATAAATTAAATTCAGTGGCTTATATTGTATATATGCTACATTATAAGGCAAAGTATCATGGAAAACATTTAACAATTTAAAAAGTAAAAATGCTTTCAACTAGCAGATGGAATAAAAAGCAACTAAAAAAGCAATTCTATTAATGAAGGCTGTAAAACAAAAACAATCTTAAGAGGGCTGGCAGTGCAGCCCCTGGTCCTGAGAAGAATCTCACTTTTCTTCACTGGCTGAGGTATCATTTCCATCATTCAGCTTCTGCTTTTGCATTCTTGTTCGAGTAGATGCTACAAAAAAACCCGACAAACAAAAAGAATGAAATATTTTCTTCAAAATCACTTTGGACTGATGATTGGAATGATTTGTAATGACACAAGGAATAGAAGTACATTATTCTATTGTAAACAAACTGAATCCCTCATTATAGGATGAACACCTAATTTTGCATTGTTTCAGCCACTCTTGCTCAATTTACAGACCTTATGAAATCCCTCCCACCTGTTCACTCCAGTTACTCATTGTCTCTGCCCCCTCACTGTGTCCATGTCCCTCCTCAAGGCAGGCAGAGGCTCTGTGTCATGTTGGGAATCTCACCTTGTAGCCTGGCAGAGGCTGCAGGTGGAGCAGTGCCCACATCCCAGAGACAGGACTCTCCTTCTTAACCTCTGCCATAAGTGAACACTGAAACATTTTCCCTACCTTAAAATAAAGGAAAGGTGTCTGAATCCACACTCATACCTGTCTTGATGAGCACTGTAAGAGTTTTTAATGGGCAGCTCTGCTCAGCTGCAGAGCTCAGATTCCACCAGAGAGCCAGAATGCCTGGTCAGGCCAACTGTGCTCCTTCCCAGGAATGGAAAATACAACTCAGCTGTGGGTTGGGGCCATTTTGCTTTTCAAGAACTAGATTTGAGTTTCATTTCAAAACAGAAAAGTGATCCCATAAGATCTGAAAGAAATGCTGACCCACAGTAGAAGAAAGAGCAGCCTCAGATGTTTCAGTATGAAGGGCAGCAAACCAACACAAAAACTACATATGGTTTTTGTGTACATCAATCTCCATTTTGTAATCTGCATTTTCAAGATGAAAAGTACAAAAGCTAAGCAAGCTACCCAAATCACATTGGTGCTGAGCAATGTTTTCATCTGAGTGGGCCTAAACTGTTTTATCCAAGGCACTCAGTGCTCTGCAGGTTATGAGAAAAGAAATACTCACTCATTTCTGCAAGCTTTTGCTGGAACTTGGACTCCTGGGGTAGATGTTTGCTGCAGGTAGAAAGCATAAAGTTAAGTTAATAAAAATAACCTTTTTACCCTCAAAACCTGAGCTTTAAATCAAGGGGAGTCACTTCTGACATCCAAGCACGTAACTGAGGAGCTTCATGCTTCCATCTCTCATTTGATACAGCTGCTAAAGCTCATGAATTAACAGAAGGTAGAATTATCAGGAAGAAGTCAGGATGAAGGTCCTGAGAACCAAATACAGATGTCTGAAAAGCCCAGGACAATCTCTCACCTTCCATCTGCCTCATCTTGCCCCTCTATATCGAAGCGCAGCCTCTTCAGTGGCTTTGGGGCAGCAGCACCAACTTCTGCACTGCGCTTCAGCTGGCCCTCACTGCTGCACATCATCTGGTTGATTTTCTGAAACTTTTCAGAAGTCTGAAGAGACAAGAAAACAGGGAAAGAATTGCCTATAAATCCTCAAACCACGCCAACTTTCCAGATTATCCACAAAAAAGTTAGGAGTTCTAAAACTCTGGTGTTTTAAGAAGTCTTATCTTGTGCCAAAGCAACTAAAATAAAATGCAGCACATTGTGGAAGTGAAGTCTGGATATTTGAAAGGAGATAACAGAACTTCCCTATAATTACTATAATTACTATATTAAATCAGACACTCATTAGCCAACTCTAGAGATGTGAGCAGGCTATCCCATCCCTCCAAAAGTTAGGACCAGACATTAAAAATGTTAAAACTCACCCCAAATGATTCTCCAATTGACACCAAAATTCTGCAAAATGAAGAAGAGAAGTTTAAGCTATATTTAACAATAACAGAAAATTTCACGAATTTGCACAGGTTAGCACAAGGCAGTCTCTTCCTCTCTCTCTCTCTGCATTAACAGTGCAAATCCATACTGTGCTTTACTGTGTTGAGACATTTCCCTTTGAGCCAGTAAATTCTGAATTATCAAATGAACTGAAGCACACAGATAGAAATGAAATTGTGGCTTGAAAGAATCAGAGGCCCCCATAGTCTGTCCCATAACAGCAGGAAGACCCCTCAGTGCTGGGTACCCAGACAATCATCCTCTCATCTCCACCTTTAGGTGTTTGCTAATCAAAATCATGCAGGACTTCAACCTAAAATACACAATCATATTTAAACTTTTGTGCACACTGGGACTCCCTTGATCCTAGTCTGAAAAATCACTGGAAACTGATACATTTGCTGTCATCCTCATCAGCTAAGAACTAGTAACCAACAGTTTAAAAAGTTCTGTTGAGCCAGCTACATAAGGATTTTGTAGCAAAAAAGTATTTTCCCTTTAAAGAAGCCTCCAAAGCTCATCTGTGTTTTTCAGGTGTGTGATGCAGGGTCAAAGCCAATAACATTTAAGCAACCAGGTCAGGAAACTCCTCTTGGGAGGGTAAAAAAAAAAAGGAGAAAAAAAACCAAAAAACCTCCTTGAGAACAACAGTAAAGTGTTGATGAATGATGAATAAAGACTCCAAATACAGGACAAAAACTATTAACCAGAAATTATATGATAGCCAAAGACCACTGACAAACTAGACTGTAGAGTTTTCCAGTTTGCTTCCACTAAAACCCCACAAATACCTTAAATTCAGTCAAAGAAATGCTTGTCAACGACGTACCTAGACCTTGGAGTCATCTTTGTGGGTGACTGAAACCCATCAGAGAATTTGTATGGGCTCTTCAGAGGTGAGATGTAGATGTTATTGCCAGCAGGAACACGCCGAGGAGAGTTGGAAAACTGGTAAGGACTGCGAGGAATGTGTGGGATAGGTGACAGAGTGGGAGGCTGTAAGAATAATAAAATAATCATAAGGTTTTATTGCCTATATATTTCTAGTCTATTGAATAATGACCAGAGCTAATGGCTTACCCTGCTGGAAGCATACTGCAAAATGTTTGTTTTCAGCTTCTGCATAAACACTAAGTTGTAAAAGACTATGATGGAGTCATATTGTTCTTCCCGGATAAGGACACGTTTGAAAGTCTGCAAAGGGTGAGCAAATAATACACAGATTAAAAAAAAAAAGGAATGTAAATTAGACAAACTCATAAAGTCACTCAAAGGCTATGTTAGGTTAAGAGCTAGGATGACACATGGGTTGTACACAAGCCATTGTAACTTCTCTACACTGTTGGGGATTTTTCCAAACGTGTATGAACAGCAGTACAAGCACCTACTCCATTAACTGGCACAGCCCCTTGGTGTGAACCCAGTTCTAACATTTCCCAAATTTAAGAACAATTTGCTTTCACACAAATGTGTGTCAAAAAGTCTAGACTACTGCATGCCTTGGAAGGCTAAAAAACTCATTACTGACCTGATGGGATAAAATAGTTCTATAGGCTTGGAGACAAAAGTCTGGAGTTTAGCCAAGATCCACAAATACACTATGAGAAATCCTGCTACTGAGAGGATACTGCAGTTCCATTAACTGGTGAGGGTTTTTCTATTGATTTCATTACTGTGCTGTGCAAAAATTTCAGTACATTAAAGCTCCTGTGAAGAAAGGAACTTCTTCATGTTAGAATTAAGACTGCAACTTTAATACACACACAGCTGTTTGATATATAGCCATACATCTATCTCTATTTGCTGTCAAACTGTGTTTCTGTTGAAAGCTTCTGTGGAAAGTCGTCTGCTTCTCTTCCCTTAATGCTCCATGGAAGTTAGACAACTTGTGTTGCTTTTGAAAATCCTATTAGCTCTAGACATAAATTTTTCACCTAGACTCCAAATAGAATCATAAACCATATCTTTTAAAAGATGGAATGAAATTTGTTTTCTGAGGAGAGTTACCAAACTATTTATGCAACATGATTAAAAAATATATTTAGAATTAGAGCCACTTTTCTCTTACACAAAATGGAGGCACAGTAAAGCTATAGTTTTCTTTTGTATGTTCAAGTGCAGTTTGTTTTATTTTGATTTAATGGGAAAATAATTTGTTTTAAGATTTTTATGGAGGAATAACATTTAAGAACTTCCATACCTCTTGATTTGTGTTGCAAAGCTCCTTGTATGCTGAAACTATTATTTTAAATCGAAGATCTACATTCTTTACTTTGCATATGCCATACATGGAACACATCATGATCTATTAAAGAAACAAGACAAGACAACTGAAAATGCAGAAAATTAATTCAGCTTCTTCATCTGAAGTTAAGAAACAAGTTTCTATTACTGACTGTGCTCTGTAAACTAATAGGCAACTCAGCTTCATAAGGACTTCCAGAACATAAGTCAATGTAATGCTACCTCCATTTCTGTGTGACATACAGCTAACTGGAGCTGATAGTACCTTCTCAAACTCAAATCTTATACTGCAGTTTTAGGGTAGAATAATAAAACATTTATCAGCCATACATGTTGTCTTCCTAAAGAAAATCACTGTATTTTTATGCAAATTATTAGAAGTTGTGGTCTGTCTTCACTATTTTGAAAATAGCTGAAAACAGCATTTGAAGATGCCATATTAAGTAATTGCCAGTGCTTAAAATCTGAGATACAGGCTTCAGTCTAAATTAAGTCCTTCCCCTTCAGTGATCAACAGATTAATAAAAACTCAGAGTACAATTTCTAATGGCTAAGAACGTACAAGGAACATTTTGTTCAGGAGAGTCTTTTTAAAACTTTTTTGTTCACATTACCTGGTCCAGGTGCCTGTCTCTCATTAGCTCATACTCATTTTGCAGTGTGTGCTGGAAGAGGGTCCAGATCAAGGGTTCCAGGTCAGGGTGTTCAGAGAGAAGGTGAAGGAACAGGGTATGGAGTCGACGATAGGCCAGTAGATACACTTCAGAAACAAAGAGAAATAAACTGAAGTTGTAGTAACAGGAACATGCAAAATGAAAGGAATGCAAAATGGAAGAGGGACAGTGTTGGACTGTTCACTGTCTCCAACAACAACAAAAAAAACTAACAGACATCAAGTGAAGGTAGTAAAAGCCAGGTTCAAAATAAATGGAAAAGGTTTTCACACAAGAGACTATGGACACCTGGAAGGCCTCACTGAACAATGCTGCATATATGTGCCTGTGTCAATTCAAAAAGAGTCTGAACAAGCACCCGGAATGTGAATCTGCTGAGAGTTACAGACCCAGCACAAAAAGTTCAGAAAACCCCCAAGCTGGACAAAGATCAAGCATGGGACAGCACCATCCCAGTTGTTCAGCTTCCCGTGACATCTCTTTATGGTCACTGCTGGGAAAAGGATGCTGTGACAGAAGAACCCTCTGAGCCCACATGGACATTCTTACAGCCAGGACAGGCAAGTTCTCAGTTTGAATTCATGTGTGCAGAGTGCACACAGTAACCACCTGCTGGCACCATTTTGCCCTTTCTTCCAGAGGTTTGTACGGTGTTTGCTACAGATTCTACAATGAACTTTTCAGAAATGCTGAGCACCAAAACCCAAAAAGGGTAAAGAACAAGAGATAACTTTGCAATGTCAGCATATGCAGAAGAACAGACCTTTTTTGTAGAACAGAGAGAGGGAGGTAGATTTCTGTGGTTTCGGTGTTTGGGGGGTCACAGCAGGTTGAGCATCTGGAGTGGAAGTAGCACTTAGAGGAGGTCCAGATGCTTTCTTCTTAGGAGATTTCACAGGAGAAAGATAGCTGGAGATTCAACATACATTAAGCACTTAACTTCACAGGATAAAGGAACAATTCTATATGAGTAATACTTGCAGGAACTCTTCCCTCTTGCCCATTAGAAGAAATAAAATGCTATTGTGACCTGTTATGTCAAATATCTGATACAGGGACTTATTTATTCCCAGGCAAGTAAGGTAACAGTTTGCATTAATAAGTTTGATAGGACTGGGGAAAAAATATTTCAGCATTTGATTTAAATTTTTATGTACAATAAATATCTGCAAACACAATGGCTTAACAAAACGTAAGTACCAAGCCTAACAGGTAGGAAATATGGGTGGATTTGAATCTCAAGGGTACTATCAATTTTCCTAGACTTCAGGTGCTCACTTACAGGTCTGCAGCAGTGTGGTTGTGCTGGAAGGGCATATTGACAGTAGCAGTGGGCTCAGGCTGGTCAGCTTGGCCTTCTCGCTCTTTTGATTGCTTGATAAGATCAAACAGAGGTGAACCCTGGAAAAATTACAGGAGTCCTGCATTACACTAAGAACAGACAACCACTCTGAATGAATTTTGTTCTTTCTTCTCTAAAACCAACCTCCAAAATGTGATTCTCAACAGAAGATTAAAGCTTTGAAGTACTTCAGAACACTCATACTTTGCAAGGTAACTTTTAAGCCTTTAACTTTGAGCTATTAAATACATCAAACACTTTTTTTCCCCATTTCAACAGCAATCCATTAGTTACAGGTTAACTTCAGATTTGAGACAGTTGTATTAGTTGTATTCTAGAGTCCCTTACTACTTCCTATTAAAGTCATTTCTGAAGAGTAATCAATACAACAAGAAGACACATAAAAGGTCACATTTCAAAAATCACAAAACAATACAAACAAAAAATCCTCCCAACCACCCCCTCCCAAATTCCAAAACCAAATCAATCAACCAACACTCAAAAAAACCCACCAAAAAACTGTTAAAGGAAACCTCAGCCCATTGGTAACTGAAAGTCACTGCTGTACCTACTGTCAATCCATTTCTGCTACAACATCCACCCCATATTTTACATTTGATAATGTATAAACCACAGCCACTTAACTGCACTGGGGACTATTTAGTCTCTGCAGAGCCACCTCTGGGAAGAGTTAGAGCAACTCTGGATGCATTAAGTCTCTGCCCTCATGGCCCAAAGCAAACACTATTTTGATTTGAGGCTATCAGTACTTTAACCAAGTCCTCTGGAATACAGCTGAAACTAAGAGCTCAGGGTAGGAGGTGATGCAGACAGAATGGAAGCGGAATGGAGAAGGTTGTGGCTGAAACCACGTCAGCCCTTCTGCTGATGTCAGTAATAAACAGCAGTCCTGCAGAAACAAAATCTCAGCCTGCTTGAGAGTCACACACAGAGCAGAATTATGCTGAGACAGCAAGACTGCACGGGGAAATACCTTGACACCATGTTTATAAATAAATTTGAAAGCACAGGGTTGATGGCTTCTTTTCTTTAAACAAGAGACTCATCCTTGAGTGCAATGTTGCCTCTCAATAGTGCAGCATCAGAACTCCTGAAGCAACAGAGGAACAACTGAGTAGCAAATAGGTGCCTTCTTGAGAGTGGGGGAAGGGGAAGCACTGTCCATAAGACAGGATGGAGTGGGCAAAACCAGACATTCAGCACTTTCCTCAAATGATCTCCCCAAAAGACAGCACTAAAATCTGTCAGCTCATTGCTTTGTAGACTATGTACTGTCTGATGGCTCACGGTCTGTTTGATGCTCCAGATTTTTCATATAAAAATGCAATGGCACAGATGACAAATCTGTAGCTATGAACGTGCACAGCATGCATATAAAGCATGCTAAGGCTAAGGCAAAAAGAAATAGCCTAGTAAAACTAGACTAGATTTACTAGAATTAAAACTAGCATTAAGACATCCCTCATTTAGACCTGTTTCTTCTAAAAAAACACACTTTCTTTTTAAGAGCATCAAATAAAAATTCAGAGTAACAAGATGAGAGTGATGAGGTTTACAATTTTTCACACTGCAATTTTTAAATTATGATTTTGGCAATACTGAGGCTGTTTCATCCAAAAAACATCAGTTACTGATTCATAACCACACAGTTGTTTCTCCATCACTTCTCAAGCAGTTCATCTCTTGGGCTGGTTTGCATCATTTTCCCCTCAGTTTATGAGTACCTGCACTTCTCACTTGCATCTCTCAGTGCTGCCCTAGCTGGAAACACAGGCACATTACCTTCATTTCTCATTCTTTTGGCCACTTGGCCTCTTCCTTTTTCATTATTCTTACCATCACTTCACTTTGCTCTGAAGAATTTCTTTCCCAGAGCAATCATTGCTGAGATATTTTGACTAAGAGTGAACCCTGCTGCACTCCTGACACATTTTAGTGATTAATGACTGGAAAAGTATTGTTTTTAGTGAAGGAAAAAAAGAGGTTGATAAAAGGGAATGAGAGGTCTAAAAAGAGAAGAAAAAGTTACTATTCTTGAGCTAGCACTTGAGACCAGCAGTTCTTCAGGTCCTCTCTCACCCCTGCTCCAATTTTGCTCACACTGTTTGGAGTGTGATTCCATTAGAGAAGGTATGGGGACAAAGCAGTTTGCTACACACAGAAAGGATCTGCCTGTTTCTGCATCATTTCCACTCCTCTTCAACCTGCCAGCCTCAACAATCAGTCAACCCCCATATGAGTCCACTAAACCATCAGAGATTTCACAGAGAAAGCAAGCCGAGATTTAAGTCTGCTCTGCAGAGAATCACAAACAGAGCCAGAAAAAAGCAGTAAGAAAGACTGAGTAGCCACACCACGAAGGCTGGGAGCAGAGCAGAATACAAAGTACAACATGCTGTGCATTTACTGACAACAAACTATTCCATAACCTGATTAGGACGTGGAGTTTTATCCAACAGGGTAATGTACAAAACTGACTGCTGCTTTCCAGCAGTTAGATGAGCTACGTTCAGCAAGAGGAAAGCATGGGTAGAAACACCTCCCCATAGAGCCCCAACAGCAAGATGCAGCCTGTCCAATACGTCTCTTTTGGTTCCCACAAATACTAATTGATGCTGTGGTTAAAAAGGTGGCAAGACAAACAGGGGGCCGCAACCCAGCTGGCCCCAGCAGTACCAGCAATGGCAGGGTGTGAGAGAGCCCCACTGAGTGCGTGTCCCTGGGCAAACTACAACTCTGTCACCTAAGCTGGCTGCACAAACTTGTCAGCTCTGTGGCTGCACGAGTAGAAAGAGCTTGTTTAGTTGGTGACATTTAAAGTGGGTGTGTTGTTGATCACCATTTCTACCTTCCTCTCAGGCTTCAGGTGCAGGCCCTGGGCTCTTTCCCCAGGGACCCCCACCACCCTCACGGGTACCTTGCCAAAAGTATGGCCACATAGTTGGAGAAGTAGGAGCTGCTCTGCCAAGACTGAGGCCTCACAAAAAACCCTGTGTGCCACAATGGAGAAACACAAAGAGATGGGTTTTCTCAAGTGCAACCACCACCCACGCTGCAGAACTGATGGGTTTAATTACAGCCCTGTCTCCTTCCTCTACACTTAAATATTAAAAACACTTCTATTCTCTGAATTCAAAGCACATTCTGCAGCTTGAAGGGCATTTTCAAGATTATCGGGTAACCTTTAGCTTTAGTCTCACAATTTGATATTCAACACTCAAATGAGAGGAATACAACACCATTAACCAGGCAATTACCAGTCCTCTAATAGTCACAGAAGAACTTTAACCCCCAGGTCCAGCTTGATCGAACAGGAAGGTTTATCAGGAACTTGTTTATTAAAGTGATGTTATCTTTTACAAATTTCATACGGCTTTTTAAAGCTTTTAAGCAGCACGTAAGGTGAACAGGTCACCTCCAATGCATTCCTTTAAGTGAAAGGAGATTTGCAGTTTTTACTTTAAATTAATACTCAGTAAGTGATTAATGTTACTAGATGCAGCCACAGAATAAATTTCACTAATTAAGCAAAATGTTGATTTTTTGTTTGCGACTTCCCTGTGATGGCAACAGAAACCCCATTTTATTAGTTCAAAAAGTAAAAAAGCAATGAAGACTTAAAATTTCACAGGGTCAAAAGGTCAGTGACATCAAAATGAAGAATTAGACTGAAATTTGACTTAGTCCATACCCATGGCTAACTAACTCTCCGAAGCTAAACTCTGAATTAAGTGAGGTTTTGTTAAGAGTGGCTTTGCAGGATGCTTCCCTGCAGCAATGCCTCCAAGACAAGCATCTGCAGTGATTTTTCCCCATCTGAAAGTGCCTTTTATGGACAAAACAGACAGAATTTCTTATTTGTTACTCTTTATTTGGCTACAGTGAAACTACAGGACACACAGGTGCTTCCCAGCTTCCCAATCTTTGTATTGGCTCTATCCCAACTACGTGTTTAATTGGACTTTGCTTTCCATGAAAAGATTAAAAAAATCCTAAATCCTTAAATATGGGAAAGTGCCAGCCTGGGGTTTGGGTGTACTCTCTGACCACAGAGGAAAAGTCCTCAGCAGTTTTACTCTAAACAGTGCTATTAATACTTCACAAATTAAAAAGAAAATAGTTTTCTATATGCTTTATGTTTTTATTCTCAGCAATAATTTACTAATATATTTTCAGGTTCTAGTTATCTGTTCACATTAAATTTTAATGCAGTGTTTATCACTTAACTATGTATATATCTCAATGCCAAGGTCCCTCGGGTGGTTTGTTTTTTTTTGCCTCAGGTTTTCTTTTTTTCTGTTGCTTGTTTTCAAATTATTGAACCAGTCAATACAACACATAATGTTAAGAAATGTTCTTCTTCATAATATGATAAAAGATGGCAGTGATTTTGCAAGGCAAAACAAAGCCAGTTTAGAACTGATAGCTTAGGAATGGAACAGCATAAGCTACTTCCAACCCTCTTTCCCAAGGGAGAATTGCATGCCCAGAAAGTTGGCTTTTGCTTACAACTGTGTTCTCAGAAATTTCATATGACAATTAGTTACCATAATTCTGAAATAATTCAGACCTGTTAAAACAAAGTAGACCTCACAGTCTAAATTGAAATAGTATTGATCATTTAAAAAAACAATACAATTAAGGATCATGTTCTAATTTTGCACTTGAGTTGTGTCACATGAATTATGTTGATACTGGGGCTTGTTCTTACAAAATTTATAAAGAAAAACATAAACAACTACAGTGTTAATAGTTTAATTCATACAAGAATACTGACAGATCTGCTTTTAACTCCTTACAGTGTATGCATGTTTAATACAAGTCCTATTCCTATCCCACTCATCTCAAGCATTTAAGAGTCATCCAGCTTTGTGAGGATCTCCGTTTATCCTGTGATAAAGGAGTTCAAATCTCACAGAGAAGGAAAGCCAGGCTGCCACAGCCTGAATACACATCTCACACTCGTGCTGCTTTAAATGACGCTGCAAATCCATTCTCCTCGTGGCTTTGCAATAACCTTTCCTCAGAAGTCTCTGGAAAGAGCTGGCAAATCTTGTTAGACATCAGACATTATTTCAGAATAATCAGTACCACACTTTTCAGTCCCTCCACTCCTGAAATTACACTTCAGCAAATGAAGGCAAATTAATCAATCCTCTATGTTTTAGAGCATCACTCAAGCAAAGGTCCATGGGACCCACCTCACTGTAGAGGTGCAGTACAAGAGCATCATCAAAATATCCTTCCTAGCAATGCAGAAGGAATTCTATGAAAACAGTTTTTACCCACAAAGATGATAGACTTTCTGTGTAACATAGCAACTAAAAGTACTGGTTACATTCAACAATGTTACACAGAGCAGTGACAATGCTTGGCAAACAGCGAAACTTCTGACGCAGTTACTGGTTTGTAGCTCTGCAACCACTCACCAGTTGAATACTGAAGGGAAAAAACAAACCCTGCTCATTAGGACTGCTCCTGTTTGGCCAAGGCTGAGAGACTAACCTTTTAAAAATCACTTTGAAAGGAAATTTGAAAGACAATCAACAAGCAGAACTATGCTTTTATACAACTGTTTTGTTTGAACTGCTCAGGATGACCCTGGGCAGGCTGCTACTACACTTTTTGCAGCTTTTGCACCACTTCCTTCAGCATTTTTTCAGCTGAGATCACACAACTGCACATGCAGGTACACAAAGCACTACAAAATACAATAACCCTTGGCTTTTTTTGCTGAACATTATCCAAGAGAGTATCATTTTAGGCTCATCTGCCACACATTCTTCTCCCCCTAATCTTCCAGAGGGACCTGTATTCTGCACTGGCTGTGCTGCTGAAACAATCTGTATCTGAAGTAATCAGCAAGTTTATTACCCAGCTCCCCAGGGCAGTTTCACTGTGACCAATTGTTGGACGAATCTCAAGATTTTTAGGCAAGAGCCAAAGGTCTCAAGGACAACTGAATCAGTATCAGTTTGTCGCCACTCTCTGCTCAAGAAATTGTGTACAATAAACCAAAATCCCCCTGATGTGAACCACTTGACTGTTGGAAATGAGAGCATATCAACAAAAAAATCTTGATGTTGAAAATTTTTGCAACAGCTTTAAGCTGTGAAAAAACAACAGGGTGTAAAGATTTTCAGCACAGGAAATAAAGGAGTGATACTTCAAGGGATCATTATGTTAACATCACACAGTATTAGATATAACAGTTCTATAGTTATTTCTAGTAGGAAAAATTCTTACACTGGAAAGCAAAATATCACTCAAGTTATTTTCTTACTTTCTTCAGAGGAACTTTTGGGTCACAAAATGCCTGTCTTGGTAAAGACTATTTATTTATGCATTTACTATTGTAACAATCAAATTGTCACAGTACCACATCACATTTTCTATCAGTTTCATTTCCAATTGATTTACACAGCCCCAGTTCCCGGAACAATTTGGAGTGGTTCTGGGACATTTTTTCCCAAGTACAAGTGGAAACATGACAATGAAGCGCCTCTGAGACTTCGGGTTAAAGCCTATGATTCAGTTTCAAGTCTTGTGTTCTTTCCAATTTCTCATTAGCTGCACAAATTTAGGTACAATGTACATCAACAATTCTCTTATCAACCTAAAAGTGGTAAGTGTGCCAGGAAACTTTGTAGACAGCAGTTTTTGAAAGAGCAGGACAATATCTTTTACCAACAAAACAAGGCATCAATGAATTATGAACTGAACAAAAAAAGAACAGATAATCTGCAGGGGAAGTGAGCAAGCTGCATGCACAGAAAGAGCAATTCCCCAGAAAAAGTGATACTAGGTAGGGGCTGGTGTATGTCTTGAAATATATCAAGAGCAGACTGCTTGTGATATTTAAAAAAATAAAAAAGGACTATAAATATCTTACACTGTACTTCACATAATCTAGAGGGGAAAAATAGCACAAATTGGAGTTCCAAAAACAATGCCGTGTTTTGTAACAAAACACCACAATATGAGCATGAAAACTGTTTTATGCGATGGATTTGCCCACCAATTCTGGAAAACATTTCAATATGAAGAAAAGCAGACACGACAAAGAAGAAAAACCTGAAGCTGTAACAAAACTACCAGTGTCACAAAATTTTGGGCAGAAACCCATCCATTGAGAAGAGTTTTAGTGTCAGTTTAAGCCAATGCTTTTACAGCTATCATTATGGGCTATCTCAAGCTCAGCTGGGCTATACCTTGGTATGAGCTCGAGGCAGACAAGACCTGGCACTCACTCTGCTGTGCCTGGCTTTCAAAGCAGAGGCATATGCAGAGCTTCTGAGTGCTCAGTTGGCAGAATTTAAGATCTCACCAGTTCAGCATTTCTGCCTTACAAGGAGTTATTTAACAATCAGTCAAAATGCAGCATAACAGAGGTAAGGAAGACTGCGCTGGAAATTTCATTAACAAGAGAATGTCAAAAAAGGTCTTGGGCTATTATTTAGAGCTATCATTATTTTATCATTAAAAAAAACAACAACAACAACAAAACATTCCTCCCAATCTGAAAACAAATAATTGAATTTTGACAGTGTGATACAGAATAGTACAAAAACCATTAAAAACACCCCAAACTTTTCAATAACTTGTCTTACAGACCTGAAACAAAAACTTAGAAAGCACTGGTACCTATATTTATTTTTTTTATGTTACACCTGTTTCATACTCACTTTTTAGTAATTTTATACATCTGTTATTTTATCAATTACTAAGTGTTTTTCCACTCTGTTTTCTCTATAAGTGTTGTAGCCAATTCTGAGGCAGATCATAGAACAAGCTGGGGTTGGAAGGGACTTTAAAGGTCATCGAGTGCAACCCCCTGCCCTGGGCAGGGACACTTCCACCAGATCAGGATGCTCAGAGCTCCATCCAGCCTGGCCTTGAGCACTGCCAGGGGCACCCACAGCTTCTCTGGGCAGCCTGTGCCAGTGCACACTGACCTTGGCACATAATTAAAAACTGCACCCCGTACATAAAAAAGAACTTCTGAGACTCTCCCTGAAGCAACAAATCAACGACATTAGGGAATATATGAAGAGTACATATCAATAAAGCAGTAAAACTGACTTAAGTGATAAGGTGCACTCAATTACCAAATTATCAAACATGTTTCCCTTGATCTCATTAAATTACAAATATCCTGCTTTTCTATTAAAGCTCTGCATTTTTATTGTGAGAAACTCCTGGACATTTCTAAACAAATTAAAACCCAAGTTCAATGTTTCTGAGGCAATCGCTGTGCTCTACATCCTAATTCAAGAAAATTCAAGTATTTTGATCCTAGTTTTCTCCCTTAAATTTAAAGAAAGCTTAATCAGCTTCTTAAAACTTTTACTTCAATCAGCCTTTTTGGAAGAAATTTCAGTGTAACATATTCCCGCAGAAACCCCACATTTTGTCAATGTTTTCCAACAAAAGCATTTCAAACTCTTTCTGCTAGTACTACTAATCAGGTTGTAGCATCTCTTTTAGCAATTTCAAAACAGGAGTTCACTAAGTAGTGTTTTAAAAGACATAATATGCTCATTTTCAATCTTGATCATGCTATGAACTGTTATTGCGCTTGACTTAACTGAAACATTTCACATCTGATTAACTGAAGTTACAAATTACCACACTGAACTTGTTACTGTTTATTTCCTGTGGGGTAAACAAATGCAGGAAGACTGGGAGGACTGGGAAGATTTCCTCTCCTGCAAAGGGGTTTTAAATTGTTGAGCTTCTAGAACACCCCCACTTCCAAATGTTTCCACTTAGGTCTCAAATCGCAGAGTGTGTAAAGGTCTCACATTATGTAGACATTAATGCAATTAAAAATCCTGTTAAATTTTACAGCTTCTCATATTTGCTCTAGAAAAAAAATAAACCTGAACTGAGCTCAGCCATTTCTTCTGAACTTGCCTCACACATACTTTCAGATGAGATTAAAAAGTCAGAACTCTCATAGATTTATGTTGCATTTTAATAAGGAAAACCTAATGCATTTAAAATGCATTTAAAAATACAGTTTTGGTATTTCAGAGGAAGATAGACAAAGAAGGAATGGAAACAGGTGTCAAATTCAAAGGAGTTACTTTGATTTGAATGCACTTTGACTCTACTACCTTTACTTTCACTGTAAAGAAAGTGCTTTTGGTTAGTGTGGGATCTGTTACGGGAAGCTCCACTGCCTTCACCACAAATGTAATGGAGCCAAACTCATGGAGAAACCAAAACCCAAAGTGTGCACACAAGCACAGCCGCCAGAAGACCTACAAATAAATGTCTTGCTAAGAAAAGCTCATACAAGGTACTTCAACCAAGACAGGAGTTCTGCTATGTAGACTTCTCTTTTTTTCTTAAATCTAACAGGTTCTTCATTTGTCATTCAGAGGGCATTTTCTATAGCTGCTCTGAAGCACAGAAACCAATGACTGAGCTACAACAAAATAAAACAGATTTCCAAGGAAATGAATGCAAATTAATGCACTTCTGAAGTTAGACCTAAATCTCAACCAGAATCCACCTCCCTGCTACTGACTCTCTATTTTGTCTATTTTTACTGCAGGTGATATGAGATACCTGTAGCATATTTATTTGTCTATGATTTTCCAGCTCTCTAGATTGAGACAATAAAAATGAAAACCAGTATCAATAGTGAAGACAGTTGGTCCAAAGCATCCAACAACCCTGAAGTCAGTAAGAAAACTTACAGCATCTTCAATGCAGTTTGGATCAGATATTTGCCTAAAAAGCTGTCATCCTTTATTACCCCATCAATCTAATATAGGAAAGCATGACTATGCAACACTATGTTTGTATTACTGCTCATTTTTATCCTCATTTGTGGAAAAATCAATTAGGCACACATGGCTCTCTTTTATTACATTACAAATACCATTATTCCAAATTGTTTACATGAAAATTAATCACAGGATAGTAGACTAGAAGCATAGATCTCACTCTTGAGCTTAGCTGAGGCTTTTAAACCTCACATAGCCAAACACTAGGCTAATGTTTGGCCAAGAGTCAAAACAACATGAATTTGAAAGCCTCAAAGTTGAACATTGCCACAACACTTCCAGCACAGTTCCACCACTGGCTTAAACCAGTTGAAGTGTACTGGTGCTTCTCCAAGTTACACATCCCTACTTTTTGCCTCATCCATTGCTTTAGCACAAGCACAGCTATGACTGCAAACTATGTATTTGTCAGGATTAGTTTTAAACCACATAATTGTCCTCATTTGCTGAGTGTATATGTACACACAGCACAAGGGAAGAAGCAGAGAGGCTTAAATGGACAGCAGTAGGATTACTTCGAGCAACAGCCCGCATTTTAAATGTTTAAATCAACCATAAAAACTGTATCAGAACCCAGGGAATTCAAGAAGTACAGAGAAAGTTAAGGGAATATTAGTGAGCAGAAATAGGATCCTTCTACAGCAGGTACCCCATGCCCACTAAACCACCACAGACAGCAGCTGAGGAAGTTTGGCAATCCCCAGAGTGGAGTAAGGGGTGTGCAGGACAGTGTAGGCTGCTCAACACCACCTGGAGCTTCCTCTGCCACCTCCACTGGAGCAGCAAAATACTACTGCACGGATATCTCGCCAGGAACTGCAGCACAAAGCTTCAGTTCTCAGTCCAGTGCCTTTTTCTGAGGCTACATACATTATCACAGAATAGTTTGGGTTGAAAAGAACTTTGAGGGTCATCTAGTTCCAAAACCCTCACCATAGGCAGGAACACCTTTGCTTGGACCAGGTGGCTCAAAGCCCCTTCCCCCCACAGGCTTGAACACTTCCAGAGATGGAGCACCTTTCTTCCAGAGGACTCACTTCCTTGCAGGAAAGGATGAGAATCCCTCATAACAAGAGCACTTGCTCAGGGCATGAGATGTGGGTTCCAGCCTCCCCTCTCCTGCCAGGGCCAAACCCATGGGCCCCAAACAAACACCTTGCCACTTCCAGGAAGGTTATTAATGGAGATTCAATGAAAATGGACCATTTATGTTTTGCATTTGTGAGCATCACTCCATTTCTCCAAGACTGCAGCAGAAAAATTTTAATTATCACATAAGAAGTATGACCTTTGTTCATTCCACAAAGCGGACATTTCTTTTCTTGTGTTCTAGGTTCTTATGTTCTAGCTGACTGCCACATTGAAAAAGCAACTGCTAAATGTGGTCAACAGTGTAGTAAAATGGTTCATAAACTACCAAATTGGCTCCATAAAACTTCAGGATATGGGCTGGAAGAAAAGAGCAGTTGTAAGGGAAAGTCAGCTGAAATATTTGTAATTGCTGTTTACCAGTACATTAATGATATGCTAAATAATCATTTAAGTGATCTTATCATGCAGAATTTAAAGAGGCTATTTGCTGACTTACACATTTAGAAAGTAATAGTTCTTCACATTAATCAAGCCCAAGTTCTGCTTTTTGGCAGCAGTTCTCCCCTGACAAGCATTTTCATGTCAGTATTTATCTAAACTAATTAGCCAACCAGCTTGAATAATTCTTATGAAACTTTTCTCCCCCTCTTAACTTCTTACATTCCGGTTTTGTGAAGAAAACCAAATTAGTATCATGGGGTTTTTGGTTTTTTAAACAACATGAACTCACATAAATCTTATTGAATGATTATGGCAAATTTTTTTCAGTAGCTTCATAGTGTTATACTTTACAAAAAGCAGTACAGGAATGTGACTGTGGGCTTTGTGCTGCTTCTGACAAGTAGAGGTTAAAACCCTCTGTATAAAGTCAGAAGCCTTCACTGAAAGGAAATGGAAGCTGGAAGAGGTTACTGGATGTGATATTTGCAAATAATTTGGCAAGAAAGTCAAATAGATCTTCAAGAACCAGAGCATTAACACCAGTAATCCTGACACAGAACCATACTACCTTAACCTGTCCAGAGAACATATGTTGGGCAAAAACTTACACTAAAGATATGAAAAATGGTAAGCAATTCCTTTAGAACTACACAAATTACAGATGTTCTTCTACAAGTTCTGTTATCCTGACCATTTCATGCCCTAAGCTTGGAAGAATTTCCAAAGTAGTTCATGAGGCTGCTTCTTTCCTATCATTCCTAATATTAACTTACTATAGCAAGTGATTTTTAAATTTATTTTAGGTTTTCTTGAAACAGTCATGTTCTGCACTTGGAAAGTATTTTGAGTAAAAAATTTTAGCCATGGAACATCTGGCAAATTTCTGCCAACTCACACTTTGAATTTCTAATCCTGGGACTTAGAAAGTATAAGAATGAGTAGAGCCAGAACTTGCCACAATGTTTGGGAAAGGCATTTAACTTATTTCCTGCATCTGCAGCAGACAGAAATTTCAAGTATTGATGTTATTTCAATCACGTCTGCAGAGTAACTGAATAAACATGTTAAGTCAGAAAAAAATGCAAATGAGAGTTTAGGAACTCAGGTATTTTGTTCTAGTCAAGGCATTTCTCTTCCTACCTGACATTTTAGAGATTCCTTTCATTCTATTCCTGTCCACTGAAAATCATGTTAAGATTGTTTATAATACTTTTTCCATTTTTCTTCCCTCTGAAGAACATCAACATCCACTTTTCAAGCTTTAATCCCTATGATCTTTTCCTTCACTGTTTATTCCATCCCTTTTAAACCAATCAATCCACAGATTAAAGCTCCAAAAGATTTCATGTTATCTAATCTCTACTAGCCTACCATGAGATCAGCTGAGTAACTCCATCAACCTAAGAGTAGAGGGGGAAAAAGAAAATAGACTCTAGCAGCCTAAAAGCACATACAGAAGGAGAGAAATTGCTTCCCCCAATTACAAGCAAGAGAGGAGCAGTTGTGTCTCTTATAATGGACACTGAAACAATTCTAAAGAGAAAAGAGAAGCATTTCTAAAGGAAGGAAGAAGTCTGAAGTTTTATTCTGAGCTTTCTTTTCCCTTTTAAAACAATTACACAACCCACTTTTACTTGTAATTTGTCTGTGTGATTTCATATGCATTAAGCTAGCAAGTTTCCTGACATGGAGGAGCCTTTAACTGCGTCTGCAATAGTCACAAGGGATTAGCCTGGCTAGATAAAACTACTGTGTTCAGCCTAAGTTTTATAATGCTCATTTGAGGACTTGCCTGCCACAGCAGCAGGAGGAAAAAAAAGGGAGTCTTCAGTGCCATAACAGCTTCACTGTATCTCCACAGGTGGACACCACCACCACATTTTAATTTGGCAGTGAGCCACTACTCAGAAGCACTATAAGCACTAAGCCTTATAGTGACTTAGACAAGTCTCAACAGGCAGCTCCAAAAGACAGCTGAGAAGGTCAAAATGGCCCTGCTTCCTCTATACCTACTTTTCCAGACTTACAGAGGTGAAACAAATGAAGTCTCTGAATTTATCCTTTTGCTTGGCCGGAATCTAATCTAAAAAGACACAATTTTATTCTGTCTATATTTCTGTCACATTCAATAGCCACTGTAATGATCTCAAGATCATATTTTACAGAGAATTCTCAATCCAAGGGCTTCAAACTATATTTAGAAATTAAGACAGCCTCACATCCCAGTAACAAAGTGAACAAGCTCTTATATGGAGGGAAGCTAAACCACGAAGTCAAAGAAAACTTCACCAGGATTGGAACAGAAAATCTGTGGCACAGCCAGAAAGACTTCCGGGCTCTCAGCTCTGCTTCTCAACCACAATAAATTCCTTCCTGTACATACACATGTTCAAAGAGAAACTCCAGTAAATAAACCCCAAAAAAAGCTAAAATCCATCAAAATAACTAGATAAATAACAATACTTAGGTCAAAGAAAATATTGTCCTGCCAGGGCTTGTCTTCACTGCACCAGACAGCACGAGTTCTTCTGCATCAGACTGCTTAACCCAAGTGAGAACAAATGCCTGCACCATGACACAGGTCTGCCTCTAAAAACAGTTACAGTAGTTACTGAATAATGGTCTTACACAGAGCATTTGTGCACCTGACATCCCTCATTTAACAGTGCATACTCTGGCTGTGGAAACTCTATAAGAATTTCTTACAGTGCTATTAATATAGAAGTTGCTTTTTTTTTCTTCTAAAGAGCTTTCAGTATTAGCATTGGCACAGACTGAATGCAGTACATTAGACAAATTTAAATGCATTTCACCTTTGAACGCAACTTCAGTTTAATTCCAGCTCTGAAGGAGAGGGTACCACCAGAGGAACATACAACACCGGTCAGCACAATTCCAACAGCTTGGAAAGCCTTCAAATACTTGTTTTGTTTCAGTGAAATATTTCTTTACCATTCGACTTGGACTTCTGAATTTAAGGGATCCTGCCCCCAGTGTCCTAAATGAGAGCAAGTAATCAACTCTGTGGCATCTTGGGGAGGAAGGAGCAGTGTCCTATAGCCACTCTCCTAGCACACTTCTAAGGTTATAAGCACTTTTCCTTCTGACCCCCTATGGTGGACCAGGTTTGTCACCCAAATCCAAGTACCTAAACTCAGAGAAGCAGAGTTATGTGGTAACTGCTGAAGCAGTGCACAGAACTTGCTTGCTGCTGAAGTGAGAGATGATTTCAAGCATCCCATCAGCTCCTGGCTTTAAGGAGCCCATTCTTTCTCTGTGCCTTTGGTGCCTTTTCAAGAGTCACAGGAACCTAGCACTAGCAATAAATGACAGGTCCTAACTCATTCCCATCTCTCATGCAGAAAGGCAGACAGACTCACATCTGCATTTCCCTGCAGCAACAGCATTGTTTCCTTTGGAGACAAAAAACCCCTTCGTGTACAAGGCCTGCCTGCAGCTGCTTCCTCCTGCCTACCCCCTCCTTCCCATCCTAAAATAAAATTGCCTGTGGTGAAGGAGTATAAGCAAGGCCATTACCATGTCAATTCTTCCTCCATAACTGTTAAAACTTCTTAAAATTTAAGGTGTTGGGGGTTACTAAAGTCTTGTCTGAACCTGTTGGCACAAAGCCCAACATCTTAAAACATGATCCAACAAAAGGAGAGTGTGAAATGAAGCTTCCCCCTGCTCATGGTGGCACTTGGCCAGAAGGGACCCCCAGCTGCTCCCAGCACACAAACGCAGGTCCTTCAGCTGGGACAAGCTCACACAGATTAAAACACTGCTTGGAAACAATCAGCTACATCTAAATTAGGCCAGTGGGTATCCAATTCGCCTTTGCTGTTCACGCTTTTACACCGAAATGACTCAGCCTGCCTGCTCAGTCGTAACTCCCCCCACTGAAACAAGATACAGGGGTTTCACACTTTTCATCTGCAGGTACAGAGACCCTGCAGCTGGATGCTATTTCTGGACTTTTACAAATATCACTGAGGTCAAAAATTACTGCAAAGTGCATTTACTGTACTGCACCAGAAGGATACGGGGCAACAGAATCCTAAAGCCAACACAACCATACTCATAATGCCCTAAAATACAGCTCTGAGTAGTGTCCATGCTTGTGGACAGGAACAACAACAAGGAGCCACAGCAAGGCAGAAGCTCTGACAGGTGGAGCAAAGGTTGAGGATGCACCTCCACAACTTCTCTAAAGCACATTTACAGTAGTAAAATGGAGCAGACATCCCAACCTGCCTCTGTGCACCCCACGCATTTGTCCAAACGCCAAATCAAGTTCTAACCAGTAAGATATACACTCATTGCCATTAGTTTCTCTCTCTAAACATGAACTATTGCTTGAGGCTTTGACATGTGACACCAAATTTCTGTACTGCAGGGATTTTTGTTCCAGTAACTGAGCCTGCCCCACAGAGTTCTCCTGTGCAAACAAACTTGGAGCAGTAAATCTGAGAGCAGAGCACCCATGGCCTGATGCAGAACATTTGCAGGAAAACCCTTCTTTCACCATGCAAGGTTGCCAGAAACAGAAACAAAATTTAGCGTGTGATGGCTCTTTTGTGAGAAAGGCAAGGAAAACCTAAGGCACAGGTTAAGTTGTACCTGAGAGACTCTGCCAAGCTCACATTTTCATTTCCGACTGCCTTGTAAGTCCGGATGCACTATGCTTTACATTAAAGCCTGAATTTCAAGAATATTCAAAAAGGTTTCTTGTGGTTAGTGCCTATTTAAGTTAAACTGCTTGATTTCACCTCAAAATCAAGGAGAAAATGTTTCACAGAAAACTATAAAGGAAACTTGAAATAAAATAAGCAAGACCCACTTTTGCATGTTTCTGAATTTTGTCTGACATACCTTATGTTAAGAAACTCTGCCAAAATCCTGTGAAGTGCTATTATTTACTCTCCTTCACAACAGACTAGAAAGGTTTTGCCCAGAGCCTTGCTAGGTGCGACTGATTAAAATACAGTTCAAAAGAACCATGCCACCCAGCCAGATATGAAGAAATTTGTTATTCTAAGACTTAGAAATAGACTGGGTTTGATGCCAGAAGTGAGTCTCTCAAGTTGCTGTTTAATAAATGAGTCTGTCTAAACTGAGATTTATCTCATATCTGCCCCTAAAGGCAGTGAGAGCTGCTTTTTTTTAACATTTACTTAACAATGTAATTAGTCACAACATGTTTTCGGTTCAATCATCAGTGACCAATGGGAGTATTTTGTGAATATGTGGTAACTGTCCCCCTTTAAATTATCAGAAAGAATTGCACAGTTTAGGATATATATTTTGTTGCATTAATTCTGTGCTTACATATTTAAGAAAGGGCTTTCTGCATCACAACAATAAAAAAAAAACCACTGGAGTCAATTTTTCTTTTAAAAAGAACCACCTTTCTGATTAGAAATAAAGCTTGGGGTGTGCTTTCTAATATGGAACAAGTTTAAAAAAAAAAAATCTCTCCTCCCATCGCAACAAATCTCAGTCCCATGAATATCCAAGAGCAACCCTCTCTTTTTCAGTAATTATTTGGTGCAACTATTTAATTACCTATCAGTGTTTCTTCATCCCTCTTGAGGTTTGTATTGGTGTGTTGGGGGATTTAGACAGAACCACTCAGGTGATTAATGCATTCTCTATTACAAGCACAGCTATTAACAAAATGCACAGTGTTAGTTCAATCCTATATAAAATCCCTCAATTACTACTAACTCCAAAGAAAGGCAGGAACCTAAGGGCATAGAGTTATTTAGACACTGTATAAGGTCTCATCATAACTGAGAGGAAGGTTTCCAGACCCCAGGAGCATTGACAAAGGACCTCTTGGGGAGCATGGAAAGAGTTAAGAGGCAGCTGCAGCACTCTGCAAGGTACAGCAGAGACAGGGGAAGGCAAACAAACCAAACTGAAACCATTCTTCCGCGCCAGCCTCTTCTTCCTGTGATGTCACGCTACAAATTGCCGGGCGCCCTGCTCTTCTCTCCAGAAGGAGCTGGGCTGGCAAAGAGCTGCCGAGGGCTGCAGGAACAAACACGCTCTGGAATTCGCTTTCTGCCCTGGCAAGCAGCTCCCTCCTGCTTTTCTGCTTCCCGCCCCATGGGGCCAGCCAGCCAGCCGAGAAACTTGCTGTACAGAAAGGAGGGAGAGGGGGAAATGCAAGCGCCGGCACTTCGCAGCGTCCAGGAAATCGGCTGCTAAAGCAAAGCCTCCCAGTAAATTCGGATGGACAAGGCTTCGCCGTCACAGTCTGCAGCCAAGAGCAAGGCAGAGTCCTACAATGGCTTCATTGAATCGAGGCGGGACATGGAACTAAGCAAGCTTTGGGGTGACCTCATCTGCCACAAATGATGCATTTTCTGACTTTTGCAGACTGGCTATGTGATTACAAATAGCACTCGGCAGAGAAGAGGGACTTCCTGGTGATTTCTGCTGGAGATGCACTCCCCTGCCACAGAGCTCACCCTCCTTCCCTGAAGCTTCACAGCGTCACAAACTTGCCAAAGCACACCGTTCAAATACATCTGACCTGCAAGTTCTTCTGGAATTTCAAAAAAGTTGCAATAAAAATACCAGAGAAAGCGCCAATTCACAGAGATTTTTAACATACCATTATAATGGTAAGCTCTAATTGTTCCACTGAGGACTCCTTTAAATATACTTTGTATGGGTGTATCTTTAGCATGGTGTTTGTTCTTGGCCTCATAGCGAACTGTGCAGCGATCTACATTTTCACTTGCACTTTAAAAGTGCGAAACGAGACTACAACTTACATGCTTAATTTAGCCATATCAGATCTGCTTTTTGTGTTTACATTACCCTTCAGGATTTATTACTTTGTAACCAGAAACTGGCTCTTTGGAGACATCCTCTGCAAGATTTCCGTCGCCCTCTTCTACACAAACATGTACGGGAGCATTTTGTTCCTGACTTGCATCAGCGTGGATCGCTTTTTAGCCATAGTGCACCCCTTCCGATCCAAGACTCTCCGGACCAAAAGGAATGCAAAGATTGTCTGTGCTGCAGTATGGATAACTGTGCTAGCAGGCAGCACACCAGCAAGCTTTTTCCAGTCCACAAACTCCTGGAACAACACGGAGCAAAGCACGTGCTTTGAGAACTTTTCGGAGCATACGTGGAAAACCTACCTATCCCGGATTGTCATCTTCATTGAAACTGTTGGGTTTTTCATCCCGCTCATCCTGAACGTGACCTGCTCCACTATGGTCCTACGGACTCTGAACAAACCGCTTACATTAAGCCGAAATAAAGTAAGCAAGAAAAAGGTACTCAAAATGGTTTTTGTCCATTTGGTGATATTCTGCTTCTGCTTTGTGCCATATAATGTTACCTTAATACTTTACTCCCTCATGAGAACGCAGACCTGGGTCAATTGCTCCCTGGTGACTGCAGTCAGGACTATGTACCCCATCACTCTGTGCATTGCTGTTTCAAACTGCTGCTTTGACCCCATAGTCTATTACTTCACATCAGACACCATTCAAAATTCCATGAAAAAGAACCGGTCCAACAGACCACGGGATGTCAGATTCTCTGAAACGCCAGTTTCAGAAAACTTCATTCAGCACAGCCTTCAGACCATAAAAATGAAAATATTTGATAGTGACTCTACAATATAAACTATATTAAAAGACTATTGGGACTAAACTGGAATTAGAAGCCTGCACATTTCTTCATCTGTGGACATATATCCTGATATGTAAAGGCTGTGCTTCCTTCACATCTGAAAAGTTTATTACAGGGCTGTAAAAGTGTTAAACAAATTAGCACACAGAAGTATTTTTAAAATCTATGTCAAAGGTCTGTTCTGACAGATTATATGTAAGAAATGAACTTTTGGGTCTAGAGGTTAACTAAAGTCCAAAGACTGTTTGTCAAGCCACACACAAATGAAAAAGTAGGTTGTTTTTCCTTCCTGAAGTTAAAACAGTTGCTCAATTTAATAATTCTATCAGTTTCCAAGTTACTGAGGATGCGAGGGAAGCTACCTGCTCTATACTGCTGGAAAACTGTCCCATATTGTCATAGCACCTCAGTTACTATGTCTTCCCAGAGTTTCCTCTTGTCTCTCTTACTCTTGCCCTACTGTCTTTTCCCTGCACCTTCCTTCTTAGGGACCATTTACTTCCACAGGAGGCTTCAATCAGTGGGTTACAAGAACTTTTTTTCTCCCAGGTTTATCTGATAAAAAATACAAGCCTGGCCCCCATAAAGCAATTAAGTCTCCCAGTAGCTTAGAGCACTTGGAAATGTCTCAGACAAACTGGTTTTTCTTCTCACCTCTCTCTCAGAAGCTTGTGTAATTAAAACAAAGTAACTTGTGATGACTGAAGTTAATGCTTTAGGTACAGTACCACTTTATTAAACTCTTTTGTGAGAAGTTCTTCAACTGACCATCACTTTTAAGGAAAATAACATCCTCTGAATAAATTAATTCAATCTCAAAGTACAGCTTCTTAGAAAAACAAGACTTTTTCTAACTAGAAATGAACATGTGCACCAAGTCGATTATTTCTTCCAGGAAACTATTTGGTGTCCCATAGAGAAATTAAAGATGCAGTAATTTTGGAGTGCAACTTCCTCTCAATTTTTGCGTCCTAGAAATAATTTTAACATGAGCATTGAAAACTTTAAATGCTGTTTTCTTTCAAACTTTAAAAAGTATAACAATAAAGTACTTGGGGCTACATGCAAAATTAATCAGGATACTTTGAAAAGTCAGCACCATGTAAAAAGAGGAACCTACATATATTACTGTTACAAACAAGAATACATCAACAAAACTGCTTTAAAACATCCTGCTATATATGTTTCCCAGAGCTACTAGAACACTGTGTACATTCTCCTCAGAATTAATTTAACATCACTGTAAAATAAAATAAAATTTTAAAGGTAAAATTAGCGTTGTTTTTTCCTCCCCAGAAACAAGAGAATCAAGAATAAGAACTGAATCTAAATGAATTTGCATTTAAGATTTAGGGCAGTCAGCTGCAGTACAGATACAGCACTGAGACATTTTTACACCAGGCTGTAAACAGAGGAGTGAAACAATGCTGGGAAAAATGCATATTGAGCCATCAAAGTACATATGTTATCTGGAGGAGTTTATTTCCTTATGCAAAGCTTCTATTTCATTGTTATAAACCACCCATACATTGCCTCCTACTACTGGGAAATCGAGTTACTCAATGACTGCTAGGAAATGGCGTTGATTGGATTTTAAATTTAACAGCATTTTCAATCGTTGTCCACAAAATTTATGAAAGTAAAATTCAAATAGTATGGGCTTAAGCTGCAAAGATAGCACAGATATAAATGTCTGCATAACAACTGAAATGAGCAATTATCTTTGTTGGGAATCCTAAACTCCTCTGATTCATATGCAACTTCAAAAAAATGCACAAAATTCTTGGCACGAGTAGAAAATCTCTGTTTCCCATATGCCACTAACAAATCCGAAGTCCAAAACCAGATATGCATCTCTAAAGTTTAATGCCCCTCTCTGTCTCTAAGGGGTGTGTTTAATATTAGACCCCCTGCAAGAAATGTGAGACAAAAGCCCCTAATGTCACTGCTGGGCTGTGTTTCAGGGCATGACTCCCCTGAGCCTCTCAAAGCTGTTACTCAGTTGAGTGACAACTTGCTCAGAAACACCCTCTGCCTTACAGCAGTGAGCACCCCAGAGCCTCACCCTGGTAAACAGAACCTACTCTTTCTGAGATTACAAAACTGCTGAGGAAAAATAAAAATTCATCACTGACCTAAAAGGAGAACAGCCATATTATGAATATTTCCCTCTAAACCAAACTTTCCTTGGTGTATTACTTGAAGTAGCCTGGAGAAGCACAGACAGCAGCTCTCTCTGCTTTGCACTCACTCCCCAGGGCAGCAGCTTCTGTTTTTTGAAAAAACACAGTGCAACATAGTCCAATAGCTTTCTGACCAGTTAATAGCTCAGTGTTCAGAAGCTATTTGAGGAAATTTTTGTATTTATTTTTATTAATACTTTTCACTATTCCACAGGGAAGAAAAAAAACTCCACAACAAATACCCTAATGAAAAAATCCACATCAGTCAAAAAGTATCATCTGTAATGCTGAGAATCAGACCATTACTTGAAAAATTCCTGATCTGACTGATTAGGAAGAGGGGGAGTAAAACTGTACCTCCCACAACAAGGTGATATAAAGACAGGGTACCAGCTATTCAGGACTGGATAAGGTTTTCTCCACCTTTTCTGGTTCTGCAACAGGATTATCCTGGAGAGCTGTGGATGGAGCAATGCTTGCACTGGTACATTCCTCAACAGATGCACTCCCTCTCTCTGCTCTTGACTTTGATACCTACTCTTCTGTCTCTCTGTAAGGTCTTATGCCAAAATTCAAATGCAAAATCTAGATGAGAAGTTATGTTACTAAGTTATGCCAGACGTCTCGAATAAAAAAAGGGCTTACATTGTCAGAGCTCCTGAGGATCTGAATGTGTTGCAACCAGTACTTCCTAAAAGTGAATTATTTTTACTCATATGCCTACCCAGGGAGAGTTAGGAGTACAGCTTTAGGATCAAAGTTTACAAAATTGTTCTTTGTAGTGAAGTTTCTTCATCTACAGAGTGCAGAAAAAGCACACTTCCTATAAAAATATAAGCAGGGCGAATCAAATTGATTCTAAGCAAGTTTTTGGTCTAAATCAAGGCAGGTAACTGGTTAAGTAATCAGCAGTTTTAAAAGACAAGGGAAAAAATTTACTACAGACACCTCAAATTTACCTCAACATATCATTACTTCAAAATCAAAAGACATCCTATTTTATACTTTCTGTATTCAGCTTGAAGTTTTAATTTGTGTCTTTGGTAAAAACAGAATGCCAGGCAGGGTTTTTTTTCACTTCAGAATACAAGTCGTTTACATTTAAAAAAATAGCAATATCAAATCAAATATGTTTTTATTTTTCATCTAAAAGTATTTTTAAAAAAATCCCTACAGAAAATACTTCAGGCAGGTAAAGAATCCTTAACTGAAATCAACTCCAAGCTTTTGTTTCTTAAGCAAGTAACCTCAGCCACAGAAATGCAAAAATTGAAAAAGAGCTCTTGAGACCAGGTAAAAGGTAAGAATGGCTTTACTGGGTCAGACCCCAAACATGCAGCTAATCTACAATCCTGACTCCAACAGCAGCCAAGGCTGGATGCCTGGGGAACAAGATAACGGCAGGAGAGGCACACAGGGCTTTCTCAAGTGCTGTCCCACCTCATCAGTCATATCTCAGGACTTTCTGGGTCAGATATATTTGTGTGCTCAGCAAAAATTTGTCTTCTGTGAGCTGGTTCTGTCTTCCTTCAAATGTGCATGAAGTTTTTAACGCTCACAGCAGTAAAAAGTTCACGCTGTGGGGGACAAAACTAAGAAACCCAAATACCCTTTTGCTTCACCTCCACTAGGTGCCATTAGTGCCCCTCTCATTTCTTTTAGAATGTCATTCAATCTTTCCATATCACTCCTGATCAGAGAGTCTTCCATCACCTCTTGCAAACAAGAAAGTGATTTTCACTTGTAATTTCAAGTACTGTCAAAAACAAAGACGAGATTTCTAGAATTACATAAAGAACTCAGCTAAAATTAGAGAACCCAGTGATGTTCACTTTGAGACTGATAATTTTGAAAATCCCACCTCTACCCTTCTGCATTATTTCAGGTTATTTTCTAAGAGATTTATCCATGAAAAGCAATTTACTCACACTTTTCCAGCAGTAAATGTAATATTATAAGCTTCTTGCATCTAAGCAGACCTGTAAATCCTGACAAGTTCCCTTTTTTGCTAGACTATTATCATTTAGACCTCAGGGTTTCTAGCATTTGAGCACCATTGACAAAATGAAAAGATACATTTCAAAAGCTAAGGCAAAATGTAAATCAGAATTATTCTAAATCTAGAAGACAGAAATGCTTGGGCTGCATTTGTTATCCAATTACCAGAAGGTTGGAAACATTGTATAAACACAACTATCACTGCATTAGCACATTTACAGAACATACTCAACAGGGCTCATTTAAGAAGAGCCAAATTCAGAAAGCCAAGCTTGCACAGTCTAATACTTCTGAAAGAAACTGGATGGAGAAGTTCTGCTTTGACAATTCTGGTTTGATACTGAAGCCTTTCATATTTATCACCTCACCCCATCCTCTTCCTGTCATATGGTTGCTTATAAAGCAAGCCCAGTTCTTCCCGTAAGAAAACTGAACTTACCACAAAATTAAAACCAACAAAAAGAACCCTTCACACATGTTCTAGTCTTTTATAAAACCTACCACATTGTTGGAAAACTGAAAATTACAGAGCTGAGAATTTGGATGTTAAATAATTTTTTTTTTTCTACTTAAGAATCAGTCTGCCACCTCTAGTTATAGCAGAACTAAAAGCTGTCCAGTAATAAGAAGGGGTAAATTTTCTACAGTTTAAACCTGAGAATCAAATCACAAGCAATGACAAGGGAAGACGTCTGGAAAGAAGTTCTAACTCTTTTATGAGGAGATAAAAATAATATTTTTGCACACATATAGCTTTAATATTTCCCCTAAGTCTATCTTTTTTTAAACAGTAAGTTTCTGCCTTCAAGAACAAAATTCCTAAATAACAATGCTACCAATGGGAGGCACCCAAAATTAGTGCCATAATCTTGGGAATAATATTAAGTCTATCTGACATGAAAACAATTATGGCTAGGTTAACCCTGCTTTTCATATTAATTCTGCAAATATTGCTGCTATATAAAAGGAAGTCAATTGGAAAAGTTTATTAAGTACATAGTAAAAATGAGAATACAGATGGTGAAGCAAGTACCAAAATATCTGCCTTTTCAGCATAACAAAACATGTTTCAATAATGAAATCAAGTCTGAAAACCGCTGGTCTACTTGTATGCTTGAGTTATTTAATTCACACTTCTTACGTGTGAAAAAGTTTACCACATACACTGCCTGCTATTGTATTTCACACGCTCCCAGGGGTAAAAAATGAGAAAAAAAAAAACAAAACAAAACCAAAACCCAATACTACTGGTGTCCAGATAAGATCTGTGAGTTTCTCCCAGCTGCTGGAGGTGCAGCAGGCATGCAGGGAGCACGCCATGCACGGGCTCTGGTGTGGGCTGGGTGATTCCCAAAAGGAAAGGACAGGGTGCTGGTGGTCCCAGGATGTACCTGAGCTGAATTCAGACCAGGCAGGGTTCCACCTGGGTGAGCCTCAAGCCCCTGTCCAGGGTTCAGGAGAACCCCAGGGATGCAGCTGCACAGGATCCACATTCAGGTGTTCCATGGGCTCTCACCAGCCTGCACCTACTCCATCCTGACAGGCAAACCTAAGCCAAAGGAAAAGCTTCCACAAAACAAGAGGGATTACCTTTCTGGTACGCCCACTCAACAGTAGTGAACAGGGGTATCCACATCCCTGACAAAGGCTTTTTATTACTGGAAAGTTACTGTAAGATAGTGATACAAACACATAACTGAAATACTATATATCTGTACAGTATAAATCAGGCACAAAAGCACTCAATTGGCCTACAAAAAAGCAACTCAAGCCCCAAGCTTTATGCATGCAGTAACTTAAAGAAAGTGCAGCAAGCAAGACACAAAACCATCTTCCAATAATATATAATTTGACAGTTTGACATGATACCAGTATCACCTTAAGAGCTTGAAAACTGAGCACACAAACCTCCACATTAGAATGCATGTTTGGCACCCACTTTACTTTTTAACATAGGCTAATTTTACTTTCCATAGAAAAGTTACTAAGAGAATGAGTCAAATAACAGAGCAATAAGGAAAGAAGGAGTAGCAAAAGCCTGTGACACTTATTTAGGACTCTGGCACAGATGAAATAAGCCAGACCAAAACAAAAAAAAAAACCAACAACAAAACTCCAAAAACCAAAACAAAATTTCATTCTATTCATTTTACCAGTTTTGTTTCGCTACAGAGATTTGTAAAACTACAAAGCTGGAGAGCATAGTCCCATCCAAGGAAGGAGCAACAGGAATACAGTCACAGAACATAACCCAGGCTTTATTTACTTTTGTACTTAAGGAGACTGCCACATCAAATTTGCAGCAATTCAGCAAGATTTTGCAAAACTGAAAAACTGCAAAGATACCTCCCTGAATTCTAATATAATTTTCCCTCATGGGCAACCTTTAATCATTCCTACGAAGTATTTACAATGCGGATATAGTAGTGCTGCAGGATGAAAAGCTGGAGTTCAAACTACCTAGAAATAGAGCGGGACTAAAATCAAATTCCTGCAGCTGTGATATGACCACCAAAACATTGAACAGTATTTTAAAAATTAAAAAGCTCCAACAACTTGGAGAGCAAGGATTCCTAGAAAACTATTCCACTATTCCTTGTTACTTATAATCAGGCAACCTTAAAAAAAACCAACAGAGCAAAGAAAAGTCTATCACGTTAGGGCAGACTTATTTCTGTGAGTAAATCTGTACTTGGTACTGGGGTACAGACAAGCAAGATACCTTTATGCTGCACCAGCAGAGCTGGCAGCTCCACTGAGCACAGCCTATAAACCCCAGCTCCCTGACACAGTGCAAATCTGTAACCAGGAAGATCCTGACACAGCCTGGGTACACGACCTTCATGTGAAAACACAAGTGACTACAGGCAAGATACACAGCACAAGCAGCCACCTAAAGCAAACCCAGGTGTAATTACATAACCAGCTCTTGCTAATCTCCCTTTCAAGTTTTAAGGAAGGGGGAAACGCAGTTATGAAAAGTAGAATTAGGAGAATGATTTGCTTCTACTAACCTTAACAGACAAACACTAGGAGACAAACACTCATTGAGACAGATGACAGTGGAAAGAGATTGGAAAATACCTGTTTAAAATAAATGGAATGAACTGCCTCCTGGAAGTACAGCTCTGCCTCAAGCATAGAGAAAATACCTAAGTTATAGAAGTAGGACCCATATCCCCCTACCAAGAAAAACTCTATACCTTAAAGCAGTAGATGCAGTAGGGAAAAACTTAAAATTCTTAATCAAGAATGGCATCTAAATTTCACAGAATGAAAACTCTGCACAGTTGCTGTGTCTTAGGTAATCCCTTTGGTCGTGTTTGTACTTGAAGCAAGAGCATCTTAAGGGCTGAGCTGACTTGGTGTACCTGCAACAGATAAACCTGTTAGCACTGTGCTAAATCAAAATCCTCCAGTCCTAGTGAGTGGTTTATACCCTTTGTGAGTGCCTACTAAAAAGTGAACACACTGTCAACACAGACAAAAGCAGGAAACACAGGACCTCAGCTTTAAATGCTCTGGCTTCTCTTCCAGTAGCCTAGAGGATTTGCTCAAATGGTAACACCCAAGCATGAATAACAGCTTGAGTCATCTTCACGATAAATAGAAGTGGCAGGGAAGATTTTTAAAGTGATGGGAAAGACAGTGAAGACTATAATTCGCTATTCTTCCTGGTTTTTTAATTTGCCTTCAGCTGTTGAGGCAGATAAAAGTTTCAAGCCTCAAAAAGCACAGCATGGCTTTTATTAAAATAAACTCTTCAGGATTACTAGAAAGGCATGAAATAAACATGCTTACATATTTTATTTAACCATTTATTAAAGAGTGTGTGTATATACATAGCCAAAATAAAAAAGCATAGAAACATAAATATATTCATATATTTATATTACACCACGTGGTATTTTCACAAACACCCAAAAAGCAATCATCTTACTCCTAAAAATGTGCCCAGTATGATAAAGGCAAAATCACAGAAGGCTTTCCAGCCACAGCTGTGACAACTGAAATGTCATAACCTTAAAATTTTTTTTTTTAAAAGCACATGCAGAAGAACCAGTATGAGCCTCTAGCACTATCACGCCAAGCAGCAGTGGTGGTCGTGACCTCTCTCATCCCACATGCTTCTGGAACACACTCATGATGTAAGCAGAAATATATTTAGTATGTACAGACAGAAAACCTCAAATATGTTCTCAGTTCCTTTTTGAAGGTTAAAGCTGCATACTCCTAATGCAACTTTGTCAAAGGGAGCACGGTGAGCACATGACAAGCTATCCTTTGTTGACCCTTGGCATGTTTTGTCCCCTGCAAAACAACCCTAGAGAATTCCATATTACAAATCATTGTCCATTGCAGCTTCCAAGCTGAGACAAGACACTTGGTGCCAAAAACCCAAAAGCCCACAAGACATGAGTGATGCCTGCATGAGCAACCTGATGCCTGCAATTCCTGAGGTGCCTGTCTTTACAGCAGTGAAGCTCCCTCGGTAGATTACATGCTGCCAGTGAGCATGCTTGCAGATGTTTTCATTCATGGATATGCTCAGCACTTCTTTTGTGCCTAAGGCTGTCCCCTGCTCACAAATTAGGTATTCCTGTATCTGAAGAAAGGCAAAAGGAAAGGCTGACACAGAGTAGCTGTCCCAAGAGCAGCCAGCTGCTGTGCAGAAAGGCAGTGCAGGAACGCCCGACTCAGCTGCCGGCACTGAATTGCTCGTGGCTGAACCCAGCACTGCATCTGGGGCTGGCAGCACAACGAGCCACAGCCTGTCGCAAGGCCTCCAGGGCAAGTGGCAAAGCACAGCTTGCACCCACATAACTACACATTCTGCACTGCTAATCCATACCAGCAGCTGAAAATAAAACCTGAGCTGCATCATGCCCCAAATCTTGCCTAGGCATTGTCCAGAGGAGAGCTGACAGATGCCAGAACAGGCCAGGGAACATGTTACCAATGAAACACCCCTGATGACTGTGGGGCAATACTTCAGCCCAAATTATTGTCTCTTTGAGGCCAGTAGTACAAACTCAGCCCCAAATACCCAGCCCTTGCTGCCTGGACTTACTTGGCTGCCTATCAACAAGGCTTAAGATTCATTCTTTTAACACAACAGTAAAGCACTTATCCAATAACCTAATGTATCAAATGTTAACAGTGTGACCATTCCTACTTCTTCCTGATTTAAGAGGAAATACTTAAGATGTCGAAACCAAAGAGGACTTTGAACTGCATGTAGACAACCTGCCTTCAGAGGAGCTGTAGGACTTCAGACACACCTAATAGAAATCCCTATTGAGAAGGATACAAACTACAAGAAAATATATTAACTCCCCTTTCTAGATGCTCAATTCCTCCTTACAAGGAGCACTGAAACCTAACCTGAAACTGTACATCCAAGGAAACAGGCACTATGCACTGGAGAGCAGTGAGCTCCAAAATAACTGTGTCCTTGTAAAATAAAAAACCAGGAGACAGCAGAGATAAGCCAGTGCTATTCCAAAGTACTAAGAAGGACTTGCTGACCTGCAACTGCTCAAAGCTTTACCCTGACCTGTATTTGTCTAACGCTTCTTACACAAATCTTAAACATACCCATTTAATAATTTCTTCCTTAATGCATGATCAAAGTAGATCTGCTGTTATTCCAGCTCAGCGAGTTTACCATATTAAAGCAATAATATATTCTTTGGGATTACATGGTTTTGAGCACGAAGGCACTTCTGCTGCAGTGAGCTGCATAATTTTAAACCAACTGAAGGCTTTGGTGTGGGATGAGGTATTTAAGTATAAACACTGACTATATAGTTAGTTGACAAATACTTATTGCAAACATTGAGTTATGTTAAATCAATGATGCGTGACAAAACAATACTCTAGATTTCATTGCAACTGTGGAATTGACAATAGAAACCACAAAAAAGAAGAAACTAAAAAAGGAGAAATATTATGGAACACAGCTTAGGCAACGCTACATGAAAGAAGTTATAAATAAAGCAAAGCACACTTGTCTACTGCAAATCATATTTTAACCAGTAAGAGAAGTAACTTCGTGAAGCCATCTTTATCTTGCATCAGTCATTAAAACTCCAAAACATACTCCAACTCCAAATCACAACACACAGCAATACTGAAAGATTGTATTTTTCAAAGAAGGTGTTCCTTCCTTCTTTGAAAAATACAATCACTAATTAGGAACACACTATTAAAAAGCAATACGGGCAAAGAAGGCTACAGTGCAACAGCCACAGTGCAATGCTTTGGTTTCACATCTGTCTGTAACTCACAAAAACAAACATGAAAACCACAGCTGAAGTTACCAGACCAAACCCGGCTGTGAATCAACTCCCTGTAGCCTGCCACAATGAACCTTCACATTCTGTTCTGAGCTGTTGGTGGGCTGCAGGTGGTGCAGCTGACCCTCATCCCTGTTAACAACAGGAGCTACCACACAACCTTTTAAAACTGCAGTCCTAAGAGAAATACCCCTTGGAATACTCCTAGTGCTCACATGGATGAGCTAACAAGTTAACAACAGAACACTACAGTCTGTAGAGCTAACCAGGAAAGTGTGGAGTGCTTCTGCCTCTAACTTGCTTTATCTTCAGACAAGGCTGTGGTTGGCCTGCAGCTCCAGTGCAGAAGAACAAGAACCTTTCACTACCCCAACATGGGTAGTGAAAGCACATGGGAAAGAGCATTTGCAGGAGGCACATTCTCTAAGCAGCAGCATGAAAAACGTAATACCTTGCTTGTACATCCCCATTCAGAGCTTGAGAGCAGAATAGAAGCTGAGAGGCAGGGGAATACTTCTGCATTGCTTTGCAGAGACACGTAACAAAGATATACCAAAGGCATTTACTTCCTTGAATGGCACAGCAAAACCAAAAAAAAAGCCCCACAGGTATTTCACTCAAAATAGATTGAAAACTGACAGACTTGTTTGATTTGCTTGCACTGAAAACCTGCTCTTCCTTGTTTATTCCTAACAAACTGCAGCAAACAGCAACAACACTTCAGTCAAAGATGTGACAAGGCAGTTGACAGGGCTCTCTCTAAGGGAAATTCAGATATTCTGGAATTTGTTCACATAACCTTCACTTGAGATATTCAAAACAATTACTTTTTGGAGTGGCCACAAGGGAGGTCAAATTGATAGAGTTATGGAAAAGGCTGGGCATGAACTCCCAGGATGGCAGGTAACAAGCTATCCCTTTCACAGGAAACATGTTTAAACTATGGAAGGGTCTAAATCACATTTCTTTAAGTATGATAAAAACAAAGCAAAGCCTATTCAGCATCTTTGAGTCTAAAGTAATTTTGGTTCCCTTTCAAGTTATGAAATCAAAATAGTGCTCAAAATACTGTAAGTGAGCACAAAGTAAAGAAATAATACTGTACCGCGTATTTCTATTTCACAAATAAAAATTATGCAGCATTCTCTACATATTCTAAGATGATCTCCACATAATCTTCATCTGGAAGCATCAAAACCTCACTGATAAATATTTAAATGGGACTTCTCCTTTCAGGGTCAGATAAGGATTTAAGAAAAAGGAAGTACTTTTCACATGATTTAGTCAGTATGTACTTTACTCTTTTTAAAATCAAGAATTATTGGGAAGAACCTTCAACTGGTTGCCACCCTTTATTTTGTCTAGCTATGTTGTTTTCTTTTTTTTGTTAAAAGAAAGGATGACCTAGAAAAGTTTCATTTCCTTCCTAAAGCACAGACGACTACATCAGCTAGCTATGCAGAAGCAATAAACATATTCACAATGAGCAGCTAAGGAGTAATATATTATCTTCAGAAAACAGTAAAAACCAGAATATTTTACATTCAACTTGATGCGGCTTCCAAAGTCAGGTAAAGGTCAGATGCACCTGAGACTTTCTTTTCAGAGAAATTATACAAAGCATTTTGACTCACAAAAGCTCTGTGACAAGTAAAACCACAATAAATTCAAGCTATTCTGTATTAAATTGCTCAATCCCTTTAAATCTCTCACTGAAGCCCTACTTTCTAAAGCAGTCAGGAGAATGAGCAAAGACTGAAGCAGAAAAGCCTTGTAATGAATGAAATGCAATACCTGGGAGAGTGGAGGATGCACGAACTAAATAGAAGTACATAACAAGTAAGTGGAAAATCAAAGTTGAATTATACAAGTATTTGTAAATAAATTATTTTCAGAAGTTTATATTCTTATTTACTAAGCTAGATGTTTTTGGATTTTTTTTGCATATGCTTTACTCATTCCATGCGATTCTTCTTCATTTTAATACTGTTTTGGGGAAAATAAACCAACAAAAAATACTTCAAAACCAAAACTGCTCTCTAACCATATGAGGACACTTGAACTTTCTCGAGATTCCGTCTTGGACTTTTTAAAATTAACCCAAAGAAACCATTTATGGTGAGACATTCTTTATGAGTAAGAAGAAGGCATCTGGCTTTTCTCTGCTCCTTTATCGGGTGTTTGGAGGTTCAGAGGTAATTACTGGTATGAACTACACTTCTGTAATTGCCTGCCCTTTCTTGAGGGAATTGCTAATTGAGCAGACACTTGCAAACCTTGCACACCATTGCATGGAGGCAATACCCAGATAAAGAGCTGCAGAAGAAAACAGTAAACCATTCTCCTGTCCACTAACTGAGTCTTTCTGGGATACCTCAACAGCCTCCTGAGTCAGCCATGTAAGTATTTTCTTCTCTTTCTAATAAGTTAAACTCAGGCAAAACCAGCCAATATTCAGATGTGAGGGCCCTTGGATACATGTCATGCACATTTCTTTTCAGTCCCTCCCCTGGGCTCCACTTCACATACTTCTCTGGCACTAGGTGATCTCTGTAGGCCCCTTCCAACTGAACTATTCTGTGCTATTAACACTCAGATCAGCCACCCCAAAACAGTACCAAACATGTCTCTCTAGAAACACAAGAAGAAAGAATCAAAACATTAAAATACATTCAAACAGAGCACTCAAAAAAACTCAAGTATCCTGTGCTTGTTGATGACATCATTTGTTTCACAAAAGCCTGCAACACCCCGAATTTTTGAAAACACAGCTCTCTGGATTTTCCAATTGGAAGTCCAGATCTAAATTAGGTTCTCCTGCATGCCTTGTTTGAGTTACTGGGTAGAAACTGTTGGATATGGCATATTGCTGGTCAGTAAGCTGGCTTCAAGCTGGTTTGTAGAAGGTAGCAGGAGACACTTCTTGCGTGTAGAGAGTCAAACCTAGGTATCTGTACCTCTATCTTTTGTCCTCTGAAAGTCTCAAACACCTTCTACAAGCCTGCAAGTTTCCTAAAATAGTGTCTGCCTATTAAAATACCCCTTCCTCTCCAGAACTAAAAGATATGAGATCAGTTCTAAAATAGCTGCTTTACGTCTCTCTGGTCAAAATTAGCAGTCTCTATAGTCTCTATATTTATGCCACAAAGACTCTATAGTCTTTGTGGCATAAATAGCCTACTTCTGGTTTATAAGTAACAAACAATGAAAAGAAACAATGTTTGATTTACTGAAATACAGCCTAAAAAAACAACCCAACCTTCCAGCATTTTATTTTAACGGCATCCAAAAATACCAGTGACAGAAATGCAAAACAATATTTTAAGTAGTATTAACAAACATATCAGATATCCAGAACTGAGGCCCTATTGCCAGGAATAGGAATTGCCAGTTCCTAGGAATAGGAACTGGATAAAAATTAACTTTCAAATAAAAGCATAGGATTTATTGCTGACTTTGGTACCAAAACACAGTTCGGGGTATTACCCTTACAATTTGTGCCAGACTAGTAAAATGATTCTGGTTTACAATCACGTAAATCAGCAGAGCTATGTTGACTTCACCCTCTGATATGCTCCCTTTTCCTAAAACCAGAAGACATGCCAAAACTAATCCTGTTTTGCTCTTGCAATTTATTTTTCTTGAACTAAATTTCAGCAGGACCACTCTATTTTGTAGAGTTGGGTGAGACTTCTTTTTCTCTAGGTAAGCATGTTATGCAAGGGCAAATACTACTTTAAAGGGTCACTTACAGATTGCCAAGCGAGAGACTCCATAATTCGATGTTCACAGTGTTCCAGGTGCTTTATCATTTCCCGTGTTAGGCTGGGCTCTGCTCTAATAAAGCTTTCGATCACCTTGTAGAAGTCAAAAGCTTTTAAATCAAATACATTGAGAATCCATGGGAAAGACAAGTCTGTTTCAGCACTGGTATTGTCACTTTGTGAAGCATTTCCTGAAGGGAAAACAGACTAAAATTATCACAAATTCTGTATTCTTCCACTTTTGATGTTTTTTTCCTTTTTGTATTTATTGAGTCATTGCTAGCTCAGACATTTTTGCCATTTAGGTGGTCTTTTTGCTCTTTATTTTATGTATTAGAAGAGACAGTAATAATTATCAAATAGTAAAAATCCTATTAAGGACTTTAGACATAACTTACTGCCATATGTAGCCATTACAACCTCAACAGCACATGCCAGAAGAGATGTGTGGAAGATGTTATCATTCAGAAGTTTGCTGAAGAGAAAGGAAGTTATATTAGTGTTTGTCCCAAGACTTAAAATAGCTGATTTCAACAAGTTAGGGGCAAGTACCTGAAATTCTGCACTGAGAGGCGCTCTTCCTCCTGAAATAAATAAATCAGACCAAACTTGTGAATATTCCTAGTGTTCCTCGATGCACTACCAGTACTAAGAGAGCAGGACTAAACTTACCGACTTCAGCATGGACTCCATGACTCTGTAATAGAGACGCACTCCAAGCTTGTATCTCTGTTAGAATGAGAAACACAGGAATATTACAAGAAATTTTAACAGACTACAACAGGCACACTCTTGTGTTTTAACAACCCAGAACATTCTGGTTTTTGACAGAGCCACTATAAAAAAGTTGCTGTCCCCAGTTCCACTGGCCAGTAACGCAGGAGAGGCCTCAAGGGCTACTAAGGTGTGTGACTACCCCAACTATGTGAAGATTTAACCAAGTGTAACAACATGAACTGTGTCCATGTGGATTCACAGCCAACAGGATAAAAAGCAGGGCTGACAGACAGGAAGGAGACTGTCGAGTACAAACTTGGTTGGATTTATTTTCCAAAATCCTTGTTGAAAGCACAGCTGCTCTCCTGACTTTATAAGGAAGTGAGTCACCTTTGACAGTTTTAAGCCAAGTCAGCCTAATGAATGCAAATATACGTTTCACTTAATGTATTTTAGCCAGCAATTTTTCCATCCTTCAGTAAAGTGCTTCCAATGTATTTCCACCCAGTTCCTATTGCTCCTTATATATTAAGAGGAATTTCTTAAATGCTATCTTTACAGTGCTTCCTCAATTTGAAAAGAACACTTTCATTTTGTCTTTATTGATCTGCACTGAATGAGGACAATCAGTAAGTCAGGTCTCACACTAGCTAGTGCAAACTAACAGAGTTCAATCAAGTGATATTCAACCCAAATACTTACCTGTGAGCCAATTTCAGCCCATCCCTGTCCAACTGCTTCAGCAAATTTCTTTTTGAAGATGTGGTCAAAACTTTCCACTCTTTTCAGGATACTATCTGTTGGGTTCACTGTGCAGTTCTAATATAGTACAGGAAGCAAATTAGGGGAAGGAAAGACAAAGAAAAGACATTTTACTTCAAATTATTAAATGTTCTGCTTCTCTTTGTAACACCTTTCAATAAGGTCATCAGCATAAATAAAAACAGAGTATCTAAAAGATTGCAGTACCTCTTTTTCTCTTTTTTGTTCCCCTTTTTTTTCCCATTCAATACATACATAAAAGAATTTTAATATTTAGCTCAGTAACTAAAGTATTTAAGCACTTAAAAGGTTCCAGTACACAACAGTTAGAGAGAAGTGCTTTCTAAAATGAATTATTATATTTAAACCAACCCAATAAAAATTTACTCCTCAAAAACATATGCAGCAGATCTACAGGTTTATATTTTGCTTGAGTGATAATTCCAAGAATCTTACACAAATGTTCTTCGTAGTCACTTACATTGAAGTACTTGATGAGAGTATCTGATGGTTTATCAGTTGCTGAGTTTAAAATCATAATCAATTGCTGAATGTTGTTCATTGCCGCTCTGGAAAAAACACAAAGTGCATAACAAGCATTAAGGTTGGCTTGACAGTTTCCAGAAACTGAACAGCAAATCCACGAACAAAAAACAATTATTTCAGTTCTCACTCCAGTTATCAAACAAACTGTTTGGGAAAATCTATTGCACTGTGATAACTCCTATGAATACTAACGAAACTATTTATCTAGCAATTTATTTATTTACATGTGGATTGTGATAATTTTAATAACCAAAAGAATGGCTTAATAGCTAAGAAACAGTTTGAATCTTCTACAGTATTGTTACTTCCCGAATTTTTCATTGTGGTTTTTGGTACAATTTTGTGTGTTTGCCTGTTTAAAATTTCTGTATCATTTAACCTCAATTTGGCTCATATCACCCGTCCAATAAGTGTAAAACCAAGAAAAATGTGTTCAATCATTACAACTGTAGCAGTAAGGTGCATTTTTCTTTAATCTACTTTTCACAAAGTATTGGTAAAATCACTTTCAACAGAACTCTACTAATGATAAGGAAAAGCATAAGGACACTGGAAAAACATAAAATGAAAACATACAACCCATTCTCATAATGCTCATAACTAGTACTTACATCCTTTTTATATACTAATTTCTATATAAATGACCAGATACAAATCCACTGATAAAAATTATTAGATTCTCTCCAGTTTCAAGGGGCTTTACAGGGGATTCTAGGAGTCTAAGTCCAGAAATACAACACTGTAAAGTAATTCACAGGGATAAGCACTGTGCTTTCAGCATGTACTATACAGGGAGTTTAATCAGGGAGAGAGGATACACGTTCCACTCTAAGCTGGAGATCAAAACTTTGCTGCCATCTACTGACACTTCTGTGACTTCATGAAAAACTACAGCCCAAAATCAGTGGTGGTGAATAGGCCTTCACATTAATTGCCTTGAATAGCACCACTTTTGGAAAACTCAGAGCAAAGACCAAGTGTGGATAGAGAGATTCTAAGTATCACTAGACTTTCTCTCAAAATCAAAGTTAGTTTAGGACATTTCAAATTTTCAAATTTTTAGCAATGCATAAACTTCATACTCCTGGACTTTTTTAATGCCAAGGACTTCAATGAAGCATCTTTGCCAGTGTTAGAGGGCTTTTACATCTACTATAAATAAAAAGTGTCAGTGATCAGAACTACAATATAATTTTGGAAAAAAACAACAAAACCAAGCCCACAGTTCCTTAAAAATTAAAAAAGACTACTCTAAAGGTGAGTATTTCTAGCTATTATATTAAACAAAAAGAACACATTTAAGAGAAAAACTCATACCGAACAGGAGTCTGTGGAATATTGATTTCCTCATCTGGATTGTTTTTTAGTGGTGTTCTTTCCAACTGTGAGCTACAGAAATGGAAAACAAACTTAAGTAATTCAAATTATGTAATTAATGTAATTCAAAAAACCATGTTTTCTATAAAGACTTCTTAATCTGAAGAGAAAAATGTGAAACAGAATTTTAGAAGATCGAGATGTCCAATTACTCCAGTTGTTTAAATTCCCAAATAGATCTGGCTTTGAGCAGGATGTCAGACTACACAACCTCTACAGTTTCCTTCCAGGCTTTTTTATTTTCTAGAATTCTATTAACACACAGCTTAACTTATATGTAGAGATGGTATTAGTTCAATTTTAATCCAACTTTAAATTAGTGTATTTTCATGGTATAGATAAATTCAGACTCACATGGTGAGCTCACATTAAATTACAGAGATGTTGAATTGTCAGAAATTGCTAGCATATAAGTGTAGGACTGAAAAACACAATAAAATCAAACAATCCTAGAATGGTTTGGGTTGGAAGGGACCTTTGAAGGCCATCTAGTCCCAGCCACCTTCAATGACCAGGACATCTTCAACTAAATGGGGTTCATCAGAGCCCTGTCCAGGCTAACCTTGAATGTTTCGAGGGATGGGGCATCCACCACCCAAGCCATTTAGTGCCAGCTGGCTCCAGAGCAGTAACACCACCTCTGGCACACCTGATCAGCTAGCATGACATCTCTCCTCCTCATGACTCCTCAGCTTTCCCTGGATGACAGGGCCTTGCACAGAGTAAGAGTTAGAGCAGATTTTCCAAATCGTTTTAGGCAGAGTCACAGCCATATGCTGTCTAATTACTTAAGTGATGATATCAAGCAAGGCTGGTGATGCCAGAAACACCTCAGCTGAACTACTAGCAGGTCAGCAAGATAGAGAGATCTCCATTTATAACACAAGGGGGCAGAGAGCAACACAAGTTGGCATTTACTGTTCTAGAATGAAAGCAGTAAATGGAGATATTACCAGGCTATGACCTCAGGCTGCAGAGTCTCGTCGTGATTCAGGAAGAGCCTCGCGTCTATATCTTTGTTTTTGAGATAGAGCTCGTCATACTGCTTCAAGATAACTTCAACCTCAAAAAGACATTGAAAAAAGCCCAGATTTATTTTGCAGGCACAAGTTTGACAGTTTACTGAATAACATAAGTTACTTCTACCTCATGATTAAAAGGCTGAAATGCCAAAAGAATGACCTTGGAGCTCACAAAGTTACTTCTTATACAACAGCTGGAAATATACACTGAGGAAAATTATTGTTTGTAAGAGAAAACAATCCAAGATAATAAGTTTTTGAAGAATCTAGGTCTTGATACTGTAAAAAAAGCTAGATTAGGAAACAGACCTGCAAATCAAACTAACATTTCCTCATTTTTAAATCTTTCCTTCCAGAAAAAGGGTGTCTCCAAGAGCAGGAAATATAAAATGCTTGTTCTTAGAACAGCTGTTAAGCAATTGTCTCAGTCTCTGCTGGTTTGGACAACGAGATCTAAACTCAAACCTTCTTTTTCTCAGTAGGAGTTTCCTCATTTTATATTAATATATTTGAGCTGGAGTAGCTCCTAAGAGACGCCTATTGCTACAAAAATAGTCTTGTTATTTCATACCCACACTGTAGTTTTTTGAATAGCTGTTAAAAGTTTCTGAATTGACTAAACCCCAGATTGATATGACTTCACTTTGCATGGAAAACTTAAAGGGATTTTTTTGAATTTTTTTAATGACTTCTTTTTATTTTTGACTATCTGGAAGTCGGCAATTTTTTTATCTGAGCTTCCAAATCCGTTTCTGTGCTCATGCTGAAGTAGGCAGTCCTTTCAATTATCTGAGCCCTTAAACTTTTCAAATGATGCTGTGCTCTGGCAAATTCCTGCTAGAAAAACAGGTAACAGTGCATATGAACCTAGATAAATCTCCTCTCAGTCCCAAGAGGGAGAAAGCTGCAAATACCTCCTACACAGCTTGGCTCCTTACCCTCTTCTTCACCTTTGCCAAATGGATTTGCTCCAAACTGATCTAACAATTAAAACTCTGAGATTAGGTCTATTAAAGCTAAGATTATATTTCAATTCCCATTATCGCTATGATTTTTTATTTAAAAATTTAATTATATTTTCATTTTTTGTTATCTTCTTAATGTCTCATGCATTCTTTTAATCTAAAACATTTCAGTATTTCATAAACTTCTAAAAAAAACCAGCAGCTCTTAGACAAGATGGCTGTACTGGGCTAACCTGGAAGAAACCTTCAGTCAAAAATAAGAGTTCTGTATCAATCTATTCATCAGTGCATAAAGCCTGACCAGCAAACAGATGGGAAAGACAATCAAAATACCAACATTAGGCCTCAAAAGCTTCTCTTGCTTTGGAAGGAAGATGAAAATTTTTCAAAAGCTTGGAGGTTTTAAATGAAAGTCTATTTAAATGTGCCTCATTACTAGCTATTGTACTGATGATCTCATCCATGTTTATTGGTTAGCTGATTACATGTATGAACTAACTACCTCTGAAATACAACTCTAACTTTCTGCTCTGGCACTCAAGGTTAAGGAGCAAAGATCATGTGACTGGATTTTTCTTCAAATGCATCATTTTGTAAAATTTTTACCAGCAAGTCCTAGGCTAATAATTTTGACACTGCTTAAGTAGAGCAACCTTGGATGAAAATGCTCTGATTTGAGAATAAGCTGTATAATGACCTTTGCCTGGAAGTTCATAAAGCGTTTCCCAACTATACATACACACAAATTAAAAAGCCTAAACAGGCTACTGATAACCTGAAGTTAATTTAGGAAGAGATTAAGATCTTCAGTGAGTCCTGTACTTTGTTCCCCACCCAACACACTATGGAACTCAACAGAAGATATTCTTGGCTGAACCCTGCAGTCTCATTGCTCTGATCAGCTTCAGAGCTGCTTATTTTCAGGTTACCACATCTATTGGTGACACACAGCTAAACTTTCACTTTTAAGAATGATGAATGTAAACACACTGCAAGAAGTTACCAATTAAAATGCACTTTGGATGCAATTGAGGTTGGGTCTATGGCATCCAGGCTACAGCCCAGCAAGATGAAAGTAATTCTGCACAGACACAGCAATCCAAACTCTGCCAAGTTGTGAAACTGAGACTAATCTTTTGGATATCTTTCCAACAACACTACAATAACATGTCTCATTTATATTTAAATTAAGGTGTATAATTTAAGACTCTAAGCATTTATAGAGTGACTTCAGAGACCTAATATTGTAATAGTTATATTTTAGATGAACGGTCTACCAAGATCATGGATATGCAACTCTTATGTTTTGCTTTGAGCAAAAGCTTTTTGCTTTGAGCAAAGCTTGGTTTAGCCTCAGGAGATTCGTTTATTAAGTTCAAATGTGTAAGCTAAATATACTTTATGAATACTAGAATCCCTGCTAACCTGCATTCCTGAAAAGCAGTTCATTTTGCCAGATGATTTTAAAAGAACCTACTAGAACTCCATCAATGGGAAAAGGGAATCTTAAGCAATTTGGCATGAAGTAAAGCACTGTTATTGAACTATCTGTATTGGGTTTGCATGGCAAGGTTTTGGTAGCTGAGGGGGCTACAGGGGCGGCTTCTGTGAGAAGCTGCCAGAAGCTTTCCCCACATCTGGAAGAACCAATGCCTGATTGCTTGTGGACAGTCCCTCTCTCTGGTGGTCAAGGCTGGGCCAATCAGGAATTACAGTAGTGCCTCTGTGATAACATATTGAAGAAGGAAAAAAAGTTCTTACACTACTGTCTGAGAAAAGAGGTGTGAGAGAACGTGAGAGGAGCAACTCTGCAAACACCAGGGTCGGTGGAGAAGGAGGGGCAGAGCTGGGATTCCCCTGCAGCCCCAGTGCAGCCCATGCAGGGCCACAGGGATGCAGAGATGCTCCTGAAGCCTGAGCAGGAGGTGGGTGCCTGAGAGGAGGCTGTGACCCCGTGAGGCCCATGCCAGAACAGGATCCTGGCTGGGACCTGCACATCCCTGGAGAGAGGAGCCCATGCTGGAGCAGTTTCCTGGTAGGACTTGTGGCCCTGTGGGGACCCACATTGGAGTAGGCTGTGGAAAAGTGACCCACACTGGAACAGTTTGTGATGAAGTGTTGCCTGTGGAATGGACTCATGCTGGAGAAGTTCATGGAGGATGTTCTCCTGTAGGAAGGACCCCACTGGAGTAGGGGAAGGACCCCACTCCCTGTGCAGTGGCAGGTACTTGTGATAAACTGGCTCACCATCTCCTGGCACTGCTGATGGGGAGCAGGCAGAGCCTGGGAAGGAGGGAGGGGTGAGGGGAAGGTGTTTTTAACATTAATTTTACTTCACATTATCCTGCTCTGATTTTATTGGCAATAAATTCAATTAACATCCCTAAGCTGAGTCTGTTTTGCCAGGAATGGTATTTGGTGAGTGATCTTTCTCCCATTCTTTTCTAAACTCATGAACCTTTTGTTCTCTTTTCTCTCTCCATACAATTGCAGAGGAGAGTAAGAGTGGCTTTGGTGAGCTCCTGGCACCCAGCCAGGGTCAGTCTACAATATCTTAAATTCCTCCACTTACCTCTGGTAGTCCATTTGAAGCTACAATACCAGCAGAATTCAAGAAAGGAATGAAGCTTGTGAAATACACATTTTTGACCTAAAAAAAAAAAAAGAAAAAAATGTAACATTAGCAAGGTAGAGAGTCGGCCATGCATACTCTGCTTTTGCATCTTTAAATCAAGAAACTGAGACCTTTCTGCAATGCACTGTGGTTTGTTTTCAATAAAGCAAGAACAAAACTTATTATATATCCAAAACACAGTGATAAGTAAGCACGCAAATGCAATCCTTTGCTGGAACACTAAGTGATTAAACTGGAAAAGAACTGCACTCTTTCCAGCTCTCTCATATTTCTGCTTCCATCATCCATCTGGATATTCAAAAATCAGTCCTTTTTACACAGAAATAGATTTAACAGCAGAGGAAAAGGCGAACGGGGTCTTTTAAGATCTCCCACTGATGCAATGGGCTTTTTGCATACATTTTCTCATCATGGGATACTGCTGTGAAACCCCATCAGAGCAGCCCTGCATCTATATGCTACATGCTGTGATCAGCCTTTAACTTCATATTGTATTCTTCCCAATTCAGTTACCCTGGCAAAATTATCACCCCTACCAAAGGCCTTGTTTTGGGTAGTTTTTGTTTGTTTTTTATACTACTGACTAGAGAAACTATAGAATGGTAAAATACCTTCACTACTGAATGTAACTCCTTGGCAGAATAGTTAAGCTGGCACAAATAGTGACATTTTTAAGAAAGACCATTTAAATAAACACATATTCCAGAGGGAGCCTAGCAGCAAGATCTACCAGACTTTAAAGTGCAGGCATTACCTCATCTAAATTACAATCATGCTCTTTACAAAGGATTTCGATAATTTTTGTATCAGTATCAAGCTGCTTTGCAGTTCGTGAGCTCCTGTTCTGGCCTCTTCTTGGAGTGCGAGCTGAACCATTTACAGTCACTGCAGACACAGAAGACTCTGGAAAGACATTCAGAACCATCAGAAGGTTAGAGCCATCTTAAGAACAAATTTAATTTATTAAACCTAGAATATTCTATTTCTTATATACTGTCTCAGGATTTTCCCTTAAATAAATTTTCCTTTTCGTCCATTCAGTGAGGTAAGACCTTCCATTACAGAAAATCTATCCAAAAAGAAAGCTGATTTTTGAATTCCTGCATCAGTGTTTGGACAGTTTGTTTTAAGAAGCTACTCACAGAATGAAACAGCACATTCTGCAACCAGCTTGAACTGAGAGTCGGTTTTGCAAGGCTAGAAAAGCCTTATCTTTTCTCAGATTAGTAACTACTTTTTCTACTTTTACTGAAGTATCAAACAAGAAGCTGAAGGACAAGAAATCAATGCAGGACTCAAGTGCTAGTGGGAACCTAGAGTATGGTCCTGGAGGGAATTCCACCTTTCCCTAAATACCCCGTCACACACAAGCAGAAACAAACAAGTCCATCTTGAAGAAGGTATTAAAAAACCTTAATACAGTGAGGTAAAAATATTTCATTTGTTAAACACAAAACAGATGGCTTCAGTGGCTGAAATACACAAATTACATAAATAACACATTAATATGATTAAATATTGTTGGTTTAAACCTGACACTGTAATCAGCATGCTGTTCTCACCTGTAACTTCATTTGCATTTGACAACTGTTCTGAGAAACTCTAACAAACTACACTGCAGGGGTGGTTGCATCTGAGTCAGACCAAAAAGCTTGACATCATTTATCACAACACGAAGCCTCTTGGTCACAAGGGCTTGAACAATACATTGTGTTATTTTCCCAAAGAATGCAGAGCTGTTTGATAGTTCATACACTGTCAACGTTAGAAACCCAGTGCTTTGCACTTAGGACAGTGATACCCATATCTGCTATTTGGTCTCAAGTGGCAGCATTTCTTTTTCAAGATACAATGCACAGAACCAAACTGTTTCTAAAAATAAGCTCCTATTCTGCACGGTTTCTCTATGAATAAAAAAAATCAATGTGAACATAGAATTCAAAACCTGGTTTCAGTTCAGTGGTTTTTGAAAAGGATGTGCTTTATAACACCCGAAATAAGCAGCATCATGTATGTCTGTCCTACCAGGAAGGACAAATTTAAATTCAAAATAGTACTGGAGGAAAGCAGGGATCTGCTTGTCCTAAGTCCATCCTTTCCCATCCTTTATTCACATCCAATTTAGATTAAAAGCAAGATTATTTGTTCTTACCTGCAACAAATAATCACTAGGTCAGAAAAATATCCTCCAAAACATAGAATTTAAAGAATACAGTAGTGAATACTTTATCTGTTCTATGACATTACAACTTCGGTGGATGTTTAGTTGGCAAAGACAGAAATAAAGCAAATAGATTTAGGCTAAATATACTAGGGTTGTATCTTAACCCAGCAGAGGATAAACTAATAAGTAAAAACAAAAAAAGTTAGTCACATCCTGTGGCTCCAAATATTTTAGTTTATTAATTCCAAAGCTTACTGATGCTATGAAATAGATAACTCAAACAGAATTTCATCTTTGAAAGTTGCTATAAATATTTACTTTCTCTAGTAGGTTTAGTGAGGTTTTCCAAGTTTTAAGTGTAAAAACTTAATGGATAAAAATCTACTTCTGAATAGAATTTTTTATAGAGAAGACCCATTATATTTTTACTTAAAATAGCGACATTTGCATTAACAAACGGGATGTAATAAAAGCAAAGCTATCAACATTTTGCCTCTGGTCTTTTGATTTTATTATTTTTATTTTAAACTGTGTATTTCTTTTAAATATCTGTACAGTCCAGTATCTTGTACATTTCTGCTGTTTTCATACTGTTATACATCAATGAAATAAGAGTCATAGCACCACATTTTCCATTTGTAACTCAAGACCAACCTAAATAATAATTCTCAGTTATAATCTGCCCAGAACCTGAATTCTTTTACCAAACTAAACTAGCTGTTTTAACAAGTCCCTAAACAACTTGTATGGGGAGAGGGCATAGCAAAAATTAAACATTGAATTCAAGTTCACTATCATCTAAATTGAACTAAAACACAAGAAAATGCATTTTAATAATCTTAAGAAGTTTCATTATGTTAATTGTGAATGTTAGCATGGCTAATAGAAACTTAATAAATTTACTTTCTACTTCAATGAGCAAAAACCAAAAAATTCTTACTGTATGGTTCCTTGAGCATAGCAGGAGGTGACAGTTTGATAAAATAATCTAAGACACACAGCAACAACTGAAAAGAAATCACCAGGTCATCTTCCACTTGCAACACTTTACCTGCAAACATTTAAAAGGGTAAAGAAAACCTTTTTGAGAATGTGTGACTTAATTTTAGAAGTAATTTTGCAAAACAAAGATTTGGAAGTTCCTATAGTAAAACACCACCACTACAATGCAGGAAGCATCATACAGGATGTCAGTGTTCTTAAAAGGCTATTGATTTTAAAACTCATGGCTTTAGAGATAGCATACATACAAATAAAATTACTGCGTACAAAATCCTGCCCTCAGCGCTCAGTTCTGATTTTTTTTCCTTTTTACTGTAAAGGAATAACTTCTTACTTCTGTGTAATTCTTCTCTGCTTTCTTTTCTGTGATCTTATGCAAGCTTTTTGAAAGCTGCTAAATATTCAGAAAGCGTGAGCTGCTAGTATACAGTGAAGAAAAATTCAAAACATGCTATCCCACTGTAGGCTGAGCATGTCAAATTTATATGAAATTACTTAGAAGTAATTACTTACAAACAATAGCAAGAAGAGCACGCTTAGAGCTGCATTATTCCAGTTTTTCCCAAATTATGATTCATAGCCAGAGAAGATCTACAGGGCCCTCCCAAGACAGCATACATTGCCACAAAAAATTTAGGAAGTCAGTAGTGATTTTGAACTGTGAGCTACCTGAGCTATACTTACACATACAATTTTTGTATTTATTTTCTATCCGAAATAACAAATAGTACCCAGGCTCTTCTGAAGTTCAAACTATATTCTAGTAAGTTTTAACTTTCTTTGTTCTGAAGAAGAGGCAGGCTAAAACACCTTTTCTGGGTTTTGCTTTATATGCTTATGCTTGGAGATTTCTGGTTTTGATATCAGAGATGCACACACTTCACTGATAACACACACCTGCAGTAAGCAGCACTTGAGATACATGATTCATTCTTTAGTAGGAGGAGTTTGAGACAGGAACTCCATGGACCACTATAAATGTTTAATCACTCAACATTAACTGTAACTTACACCTTTTCAAGAAAGATTGGTAGCACTCAAAGGACATGCTTTCAGGGACTTACTGTAATGCCTTATTATTACATTTGTTTTATAAAATTATGTATTTTTATAATACATTTAAGCTTATTTTAAAAACATGCCAGTCTTTAAAGGTAATTATCTATTATTAAAATGCTGGCAAACTACAAAGCACCTCAGAATAGGCTTAAATGCAGAATCGCAATCTTGAGAGTGAAAGAAAAAAAATCAGAGAAATTTTAGAAAGAATAAATATATATGTTTATATAAAGAAAGCATATCAGTGAGAACAGCCAAACTATATATAAAAAAATATTACTGAGTAGTTACAAAAGCCAGGCAATCAAAACATTCTGGTTCTGTACAATACTTATTTGCAATAAGGTTACTAATCTCATATTGGACATGTAAAACAAACTCACTTTAAAAATATTCATCAAAATTACTGTGTTTTTATCAAAACTCACCTTTTGCCAGCAAAAAAGTAATCCAGTAATTTTTTAGGACTAATACAGAACTGAGTTCAGCAGAAATGCTGTAGGGAAACAAAAACACTTTGCATTGCTACCTCTGTAATAATTTTAATCACAATGTTTGAAAACATGCTTCAGTCTATGGAAGTATTTAACAACATGTAACATTTCACATACAGTTAAGTTTACTAAAAATCTCATTTCATTCCCTCTGTAATTATGACTACACATTTGAAAAGCCCAAGGTCCTGTAAAGCCACTCAAGAATCAGGAAATATCTGTATCATCCTCAGAAAAGAAAGTGAAGGTAGACAATTCACTGAGCTGCTCTGAGCTGTTTTCTCTTGTGCCTTTGTCTAACTCCCTGCTCTCCAGTCACAACCTCAACTCAAGCTCATTTGGGAGTTGCAAAGGCACTGGCTGGCAATACTTCATGGAGGAGGGAAAAATACATAAAAATTTACTTATATATAAAGGCAATGTTTTATATATAAATATACACTCATATATGCTTACATATATACACACATTTTTATGAAATTATATAATCTATATAACATATAGATTAAGATATATAGAGCTATATATAAGTAACATATACATAATTTCTGCATCTCCCATCACCTCACTGAAATTCAAAGTCCATACTAGATCTAAAGCACACACATGACATAGTACAACACAGGTCAGTCCTGAAGGGTTAAATGATAAAATGCCAACATGTTTTACATCATATCTTGACAAACACAATTTAGGAAAAATCAAACTTACTCACTACTAGGTTGTTCCAGATAAATAAGGCCACAAGTCCTGGAAAATTTAAATAAATTCTTATTTTCTGCAAGCAAACCATGCAATATCTTTGACTTCAATACTGTTAAAAAATACACCAGTTCACAAAACATTTTTCTAAGTTAAAAAAAAAAAAGCTGACTCAAAGAACAGATTAACACCAGATCAACTGTGGCCCTCCCCAGCCTGAAATAATGTTGTTGTTTGCATGTTTATGTTAAAGCTTAGACAGCAAAACAATTTTAACTTGGTATAATAGAATTGCTTTCTTCCAGAAAGACAAGATTTGTACATACATTGTTTCTCAGTGTTTTGTACAACACAGCAAAGTATGCTGCAGCTGCACAAAATACTCCATAAAAGGGCATTTTAAAATCTTTAGTATTACTTCAGTGTCACTGCAAGCCTTGTGGTGTAATGTTGCTTCTCAGTTATTCTAGGTGCATACCATTTCAAGAAAATATTCAGTTTATGCAAAAACAAACTAGGATATGCATGCCTTCATTCCATAAACTACCAAAGGGTGATCTCCTACTCCTTACACCTTTCAAAGGTTATTTAAGAGATATCTGAGAGTCTTTTGTGATTCGGAAGGCAAAATGTTAAATAAAAAAATATTAAGATAGTAAACCAATCCTCTTTATATCTGTAAAAAGCTTAAAGTGAGTAGCAATCACTTGTCACACTACTCTTACTGCTGTTTGTACTGCAACAAGGGGATTGTTTAACACAGCATGTGATAGTTATGGAGTAAAATACAAGAGGTGTTTTATTAATGCATGTAAACAGCTCATTTTCACTGGTCTGCAAATATTAGCACACACAGTTTAAATGGGCGTCCACAACACAAGTCTGAAAAATTCAAATACTTAAATGTTGACAGACAAAGAAATCGATTTCAAAATGAAAAAGCATACACTACCTTTCAAACTTGTGGTATAGTGCAAATAATACATCATATTTCTTTTTCAGCCTTGATACAGTGCTATCAACTTTAGTGCTTACAGTATCCATGTTAACATCCACCTCTTTCAGAAACTGAAAAAATGTGCATACACTGAAAAAAGAAAATAAATTACACATTATCATAACTCGAGAAAGTATTCTGAAATAGCTCTTAAAAAGGAGAAAATAAAAGCACATCTCCATGAAAACCCATTGCCTTGCTTCACTAGAATCCTGCATGTTCTTACTACCATTCCCAGTGACTGAACCCTTGCCTTGGGAAATGTTCCTTGTTTACCTTGAGCCCCACCTCTATGTTTTCCATAATGCTCAACCTGGCAGCAGAGGTATCTCACGATACAGGCTCTACTAGAGAAGGAAAATTTTCTTGCCTAGCACAGATATTATCTCTGGCAGTCAGGATTTGCTAACTAGACACGCCTTTGTTCTTGCACTGCCAGTAATACCACAAACACCCAACACACAGCTCTCAGCTCTCCTGTTCTACTTTAGAAACACCATGGCTCTACACGTGCCAAAGAAAGACCTAGGAATGAAAACTGAGATGAATGCATTGATTTATATGGAATTTCAAGTCTTTCAACAGGACATCTCCACCCTTTGGAAATATTATTACACAAGGGATCAAAGCTGTCCCAACTCATCCACGTAATACTACAGCCATCAAGGAAGCATTTCCTTATGTTCATATCTAAAATGAGCAGACTGCTAAAAATTAAAAAGGAGGAATCTATCATATATACTCAACTATTTCAACTGCATCAAATATATTTTGATCCTTTATCAGAATAGAAAACTCTGAGAGACTTTTGGATCTTTGTCAGATTAAAGATACAGGATACAAAACCAGTCAGAAGCTCATTTAACAACTCTTATCATGGAATAAAAGATCTTTCCAATATATCTGAAGGCTCTAGAGGATAAGATGACAAGTAGAAATCTCTGCCAGCTCGACCTTAGAGCTGACAAAAAGCCCAGGGCTAACAAGCACTTGAGTATTGCAGAGGCATTGAGAGGCTCTGTTCCTGTGTATGCTTTCCACACATAGCAGTTACTAGGCAGAAGGCACTGGAATTCTTTCCTTAGATGAATCTATCACAAGGTATGCCTGTTGCTGCTGCCACCTAAATTTACCTTAAAAGCAGATACTATAATCTTAATTTCTGTATTATGAACTTCGTTAATATACAATGTAATAGTAATACTCCCCTAGCCAAAAGTGTACATGAAAGTACAGAGTTTAGACTGGCATAAAAATGTCTGAGAAAGAGCAGCATGCAGGCAAACTATTTGAAGGGTAACATTTTTCCCCCACTGCTTGATTTACCCTTAGCCTAATGCTGGGGAAAAGGTTTTATGTAAAATCTTCATAGAGGGAAAGAAAGAATTATTTTAAGTGCAATTTGCACCAACCTGAACAGATGGATACTTTAGGGAGAGCAAGAATGAGCTGAGTGATACAAACAAAGCCAACCACAGATGAATCAACCAAGTATCAACTGCTCCCTCCCCCATGATAGCAAGACTTCAAGTTTACCAATATTCAGAATTTCCACAAGTAACCTTCATTGTAAAATCAGCTAGTCTGATATGCACAAAGAATCACTATGCTTTAAAAACATTCTCTTTATAAAATTGTTAATCAATTAATTGTTGAAATCTAAATCCACTTACCTTATGTTTATACTTTTCAAAAGCTCAGTGAAAGTAAATGTCACTTCATCCAGATCAATTGCTACAATAAAGATACACACTCCCCATGTTTCCTTTTTCTTTTTGTTACAAGCCTTTAAGAAAGAAGAGAGGAAACAGTTTTTATTATTCAACAAAAATAGTAATGCATGGAAAGCAATAACTTGTCCAAACATGATCAGAAATGGTTAAACAAAACACTGTCAAACAAACATTTGACTACAATAGCCAATTAGTTAATAACAGAAAAGCATTCTTGGTTTTACAATACAGGTGAAAGACCAAGTACTTCAACTCCCATTCTTACAGTACAAGATCAATTTTACCTATATAATTCAGCAAAGCTTCAAAATACAAGCTCAAGTTCCATGGAATGTTTATGCAAAGCAGAAGACATGATTCCTTTTTTTTCTTCCTAAATTACCATATTTGACCATAAGAAAACACTGAAAGTTAAGAAATGAGAAATCAAGCCATAAAAAAAAAAAATAATTAAAATCTTTACAATGACAGGCAATAAACACTCCTAAGTGAGCACAGCTGTGTCAGCCACCCATCACTGCTGAACCACAAACCCATCTCTGCTTAGTAAAGTGTGACAAGCACTTCCAGCCCTTTTCCTACCATGGCATCCACATTTAAGGTCTGCCACTTCTGCTATTTAGAAGGTGCAAGTTATAACCAATCATCCTTCATCAAAAGGAGCCAACTCACAATGACAGACAAGGCACCCACATGGAATATAACTCTTGATGATGGCTCAAAAGCCACTCACTTGGAGCCAGACAGGTATCACTTAAGATTCCAATATCCTTCCACCAAAACAGCAACTCGGTGGGAAATCCCTGAAGAACAATGACTTGTATAAGCATGGGAAAAAATCCTCAAGCAGATAGACCCCAGGTTTTGGAAACAAAGTTATCTTGAAGACAGAACTAGGTGTGGGAACAGCCCTGCAGGACTCCAGAAACAGCAAACATGTAAAATACTTTTTGGATATCCAGCATCCTCGTGAATAAAACTCCAGCACCACCCAAGCCCAAAGCGAAGGGGCAGGATCTGAGCTCATCTCTCTGCAGCTCTAGGTCAGACATGACATCTGCTAGAGGACAGAGGGGAAATGGAGCACTGGGAGCAAGTGAATGGAAACACTGCATTCCTGCTCTTCTACACTGCTTAGCTTTAGCCCACTCCATGACCCACTTTTTAATCCTTTCCCTGATCACTCCACCTAGCTGACTCCTAGACAACATCAAGAAAAGTTGCAGGGGCCTGTTCACTTTAGAAAATGCTCCCCAAAGGCAATAAAAGTAACACTGCACCAGATTGAGCTCACTTCATCTTATGTGGTCTTCCAGACCTGCTCCAAAATCCTCTGACCCTCAGCATCCATTCATGTCCTTGCTTAGTCAGCAGTGTAACCATGACCAATAACCTGCTGTGCCCATAAAAGGTACAATTTCACTAATACTGCCAACTTTTTTTCTTTTTTGGCAATTGTTCTGTGTCTTTCTTGGGAACAGCATTTATACATCAGGGAAAACTGGCTGAGGACCTTCTCCAAAGAACAAAAATTTCACTGGCTTGTGCAATTGTTAAGAGTCATGGAACAGGCTTCAATGCAAAACTAACCAGGCACCCCCAGCAATGTGGTAACTGACAATTATTTAAGCCACTACTTTCTTCCTGCATTCCTATTTGAGTATTTCTACAAATAATGAGTCTTTGCACAAGAAAAAAATAGTTTGAAATAATCTATTAACAGACTGAGATGCATTTGTTGATACATGAAGGGATATAAAAAAATGTGAAGACTAATGCTGGCTAGTGAACTACCAAGAAGAAGGATGTCTACTCACAGACTGAGCACATCCCTGCTACTGGAATCAGCTGACCTTGTTTAATAAATAAGTTCCATTCACTCCATGCTCCTGCAAATTTAGACCATGATGTTGTCCTGTAAATACAACATCTTGTAGGGCAGGAGGAGTAAGGGCTACCCAGTGGTGAAATTGTTCCTGGTTTGTTGCCTATCCAAACAAGCCCAGCTTCCCCTGGGCAGCCTAGCTCAGCTCTGGCAGGATGAATGCTAAGAAGGCCATAGCAATGCTTTATGTGATAGGAGCAAGCTCTGGTTTTGCAAGAACAACCTTTAAACTCCTTGTCCAGTGTGGTTTGGGGTAACAACTCATTCATTTCCACCATTTAACAAGAAGGCAGTCTCAGAGGCAGCCTAGCAATCCATGAGTTCAAACCATTACAGTAGTTCAAACTCAGAACTACTCCCACACCCAGTGCTGATGGTACAGGATGCTTTGGACACCTTCTTTTCAACACAAGATGCTGGATCACTGCTGGCCTAACAAGAAAAATTACACACAACCCAAGAGAAATAGATTGTGGGTTGTTTTTTTTTTTTCTAGTAGCAAAGAAAATGTGAGCAGCACCTAAGCATGCCTGCCTTATAACACAGCTGAGAGAGGAAGGAGAGGAAAATATGAAAGAACACCAGACTGGGACTATCCCTGCTGCTGGTTAAAACAACCAAAGACACAGGTAAACAGCAGTTTTCTCAGAAAATAAGGTATCTGACATAGAAAGCATGCCAGCCCTGTGCATGCTCCCTCCAGACCTTTGTGTGCATGCCCACTGGAGAATGAGAATCACGAGAACCTGAGAAGTCCTTGACTTACAGCAAGTACTACTTAGCAACAACTGGAACACCAGTGTGGTCAACATTCTCATATTAAATCCAAACCACAGCACTATACCAGCTACTGAGAACACAAACAGCTTTATTCCTGCTGAAACCAGAACAAATATAAACATCATGGGGTAGGAGAAGGGAAGAAGAGATAAGGGGATGTCTTCCTGGCAAGTCACACTTATAAGTACGCTCCTCTTCACACCCCTTCCCTCCCCAAGTTCACTTCTTTCCTACATAAATGAGTTAAAGTTGACTGCTGAACAAAAACACAGTAGCTTCACTCCTTCCAGCTATTTTGCTTTGTTTACAGCCAAAGCAGATGATTCATCTCAGATGGACTTGAATGCGTGGGAATGAAATGAAGACAAATTCATAACCAGAAATTAATTTCTGAGGCTTTTCTTCTTCACCAGTCTGACTCAAGATCTTTGTTGATACAGCATCACTCCAGAAAATGGGCAGGACAACAGCTCAACATCTGCCCTTGGCTGTCCTTCAGTTTCAGTAAGATGACTTTCAGTCGTTACCTTAATTCAACTCATCATGAAGCAAAGCCTACTACCAATCACTAGTCCCAAGATTATTTAACACTAGCAATCTACACAGATTTCTTTTTATCATCTTTGATTTAGGACTCCAAGGAACCAATGCTATAACTCTGGGCAACACAGGTCAGTTCTGTTGAATCATTATTTTCTATAGGAAAAGATCTAAAACTCTTACAGAAATCTTCCGAAATATTTCTCATTCTGGACTTACCATTACTTTTATTCCATCTGATTTTTACCAGATGACTAGCCCATTTAAATCTAGTGAAAATAACCTGCCAGGAGTCATTGGCTTAAAGTGTTCATCCAACACTTAGCTATTGTAAAATTGGATTCTTGCCTCTCTTCTTTCCAGATGCTGCTGCAAGGTGTTAAAGGCACTTAATAGAAATAACTTCTATTCTCTGCCTCCAGAGGTTCTCCAGTGCTAAACCAGTCTCAAGGAGGAGATGGCCACAGGAAATCTCAGCTCTAGCATGCATCTAGAGATGTTTACTCTTCTGCCAACACTGATAACAATTTTGGTGACAGCCTACAAAAGTGATCCATGAATAGAAACCTCAGATGATGTTGTGTCATCATGATGTTGTTGAAGGTCAAGGAAATGACATGAGAAACATGCAAACACAGATGGATACTTGAATCAAATGGGATACAAGATGTCTCACTGTAAATACCAAGAACCTGATTCTTGAAGAGGAAATGTGGAACTTGGCTTACTAAAATCTCAGTTACTACATTCCAATCAATATGAAGAACTAGCTTGATGGTACAAGACACATTCACAGACATTTGTTACAGAGTCCAAAGGAGGCTACAGTGTTGATCAGAGGGCTGAAGAGAGTTGGGGTTGGTCAGTCTGGAGAAGAAGAGGCTTCAGGGAGATCTTACAGCACCTTCCAGTGCCTAAAGGGAGCTATAAGAGACCTGGTGAGGGACTTTTTACAAGGGCATCTCATGATAGGACAAGGGGCAATGGCTTCAAACTGAAAGAGAGCAGGTTTAGATCAGATATTAGGAAGAAATTCTTTACTGTGAGCGTGGGGAGACACTGGCACAGACTGCAGAGAGAAGCTGTGGATGCCCCATCGCTGGCAGTGTTCCAGGCCAGGCTGGATGGGGCCCTGAACAACCTGGTCTAGTGGAAGGTGTCCCTGCCCATGGCAGGGGTTTCAAATGAGATGACCTTTAAAGGTCCCTTCCAACCCAAACCAATCTGATTTCACATGCTTATGATTACCATGGGTGGAAGATGACTGGAGAATAGACTCAACAAGCTCTCACAGTAGAAAACTGTTCAGAATAAAAACCTGCGGGAAAAATATCCCAGGGAAAAAAAAAATCTGACAGTGATCCCCCTGTCTACATACAAGAAGTTCTATGTAAAGACAGTTAGATCCTCCAGTTCTCAGCAATACGAGTTTTAAATTTTCTATCGAACATTGTCTGGGATGGAAGATTATTATTAGTTCTCAACAGATGAGATCAAATTCAAATATAATACTAGCTAAAAGTAATGAAATCAATGGCAAGTATTGAACTAGTAAACATAGTTCATCTGATAGGCAAAGTTGCCATCACATATTTGTATGTAGCAAGACTGGAGGGGTCATCAATCTTTCCCCAGGATAAGCAGAAGATGAGTTAAAAAAGAAACTCTATACCAGCTGCCTGAGCTTTTAAAGTGCAGGGGCACATACAAGCAATGCATCTGCTGCTCAGATACTGAATATCAACAACAAGAGGTCATGGCGATGATTTGTTTGTTTTGAGACTTTCAGTAGCTCTTTGTTTTTTAATAACAGAGGATCCTAAAATATCTGTAATTTTGCTCATCCATCCAAAGCTTCAATGGGTTCAGGTTCAGTTCAGCTGCAGTTCTATAAATTAGAGACAAAGTCTAGAGAGAAAACACTTTATTAGCTTATATGGGCTTCATGCTTTCACCAAATACAAGAGGCCTCTCTGTCTTTTAACATGAGGATGAGGTGGCTTTCCAAATAAAATGTTCTCTTTTTCATAAGAAACCACAACCAAAAGAAACTGATTTAATTTAAATGTGAAATTTTATGGACTGGGGACACTTGGCCTGCTGAACATCAACTCTTTGGTCTATACAGACCAACCTTCCATATTTAAGTCATCTTTATTTTATTCCTCAACTTAAGGTACAGTTTACCTTGTACATTTTCTTCTTCAAGAAAGCAGTTCAACTCCTGCACAAATCAAATGCTGTGCAGCATCTGCATACCAGTGTAAATCACCAGCTGGAGAGAATTTCAGGATGTAAGATAAGTAATTAGAAACAAGAAAAAAAATGCCTAAAACCTCTTGAGATACTGGAGACTTTCTGAGGGAAAAGGCAGCAATAATACATTTCTCATGGGGTCCAGAATTGGCTGGTACAGAATTTCACACCACTGGCTTGAATTATAACAGAAACAAATTAGTACAGTACTAATTTGGGGGGAAAATTCATGAGCAAATAAAGCTAAACTAGGAAAAGCTAACTATGCAGACTGCAGATCTTTCACCATAGGTTTTTTTAATAGTGGGTTCCACAAATACTTGATAAAAATGGCTCAGGAATTCCTGAGTCTGAACAGCTGAGCTGCAGCAGGAGAACAGTGAGACACATTTCCCAAACAGTGCTATGAACAGCCAACAAAAAATGGAGCTCCTACCCACACACCACATATTTCAGCCAACTAAGCTGGTGAGCTCGAAGCATACCAGACCCTATGCCTTAAAGTCCTTAGCAGACTCCAATTTCTACTTCCTAAAGCACTTCAAATTTCTTTGGAGAGTTTGGTTCCAATTTAGTCACCATGTCATCTGTTTCTCACACGGGCCCTTTCCAATATATTCAACAACAATTCACTCAAGCTTTTTTTCCTGCTTATATCACCCCATATTCTCCTTCAGATTCTCATTTTGTTGCTCTCTACCCAAACATTAGCAGAACATAACAAACACCCTGAGCTTTTTCACAGCAGTAAGGGTAAGGCTTCATGGACTACTTCTAATATCTCTCACACCAACAATCACATGCTGCTCACCAAGTACGTTAGTAATTCCACTTAATCTATTTACTCCATCTAGAATTTACAGGCATTATTTTTTTGGTTCATAATACAGATTTCAGGAGAGTTACAAACAATTAAGAGTACAAGAGAAGCAAACATCAGAGACAATGTTAAGCCAACAACAATCAGTGTGTAAAAGTTTTTAAATAAAGACTTTAAAGACTACAACTCTAAAAGGTTCTGTTTACCTAGGTAGCTCAGTTTGGTAAAGAAAATAAATGATAGAGAGAAGAAAAATATTTGTATGACACCAATGAATGCTCTTGTTTAGATAAACACTTCCATGCTCACAATAAGCTTGTGTGGGAGTTCACCAGACAGCAAAAGAATTCAAAAAGAAACATCTTTCTGATTACACATCAGATACCTTCCTTCACCCCACACACCAAGAGTGCTTATTCAGCACTGGGGGTTTTAAGAGATTTTGAGTTACCATTTTATTTTAGAGGAATGTCATTAAACTTGGCTGACACAGAGGAAAGCTTTTATGTTCTCCCACTACAAAGGAAAACACTGCCATATTTAACAGACATTGTGCTTTGGAACAATCCCTCTCTGCAGATCCAGTTTTTACAATTACGTGTCAGCCACATTTTCATGAAAAGCTGTAACCATCTCTCTCTCTCTCTCATCACCTTTCTCCTCCTCCACACCTCTCCTAGTGGTTCAGCTCTTTGAAGGACTCAAGGCCCAGTTGCAGTAGGGTGCAGCTGTATATCCTTGACTCACATGCTGTGGAAACAGATAACTGCAGAGCACTGCAAGGAAAGCTACAGTGCACAGAAAGGAAGTGCAAGATAAGGAAGCTGAAATTTCAAAGAGAAGTATCATCACTAGTAGCTTAAATGCTCAAAAGAAGAAAACATCAATGTGGAAAGGTGTGACGTCCTGAAGGAAAAACAGCAGTGGCTCCAGTGGGCACTGGCATTCATTCCAGGGACAGCAGATAAGCTCTCTTCTCTTGGCTGAAGCCTGCCTGGCCAGTAAAGTGTCTGCACAGACACATTTAGGCTGATAGGTCACTACATTCTATATGCCTGCCAAAAATAATTGTTTTATACGTTTAAGCCACATAGACTTGGTTTGCAGAGTCTCTGCACATGCCCCCTAAGTGACTCCAAAAGGACAGTGCTACAAGATGTTTTCATTTCAAGTCACTAAATATTCAGTGTGCAAGGATACAGCAGATGATCAGACTGCATCCAAACCCATATATGCACCCTGAGTATCTGCCAGTTATCACAGTACCTAATGTTTGGGTGATGCTGCTTCCTAGTTAGCGCTGCAAGTGTCCTTCACAGTCTCAGAGATTTGGCAGGCACAATTCTAATATCAACCACAAAGAACAAGGGCAGTGAGTCAAGAAGGGTAAGGTTTCAGGGCTTAGTACTTTCTAAACGTCTTTAGAGAGGGACTCTTAGATGCTACCTCTATTTCCATCAGTGGCCTTATGATTTAAGCTTCCTCGAGTCAAATCAACTACATTGTTAAACAGAAGTGTTCTGGTAAGCATTTGTCTCAACTGGTGGCCTGCTGTTTCTTTTTTTGCTTGTGAACAGAAAGCAGCTACACAGCCTCTGCTCCAGCTCAGAACTAAACCCCAGGTTAGTACTGAGCCCCACTGACTAAAACACATGCAGCTGGGGCTTTCAGGACAAACCCTGAGACAGCCCCTTCACCAGAGGGGAGAAGAGAGCAGTCTCCTCCTGAATCCCTGCAGCTTGAACAAGAGTCACCCTGAGCAGCCAGGCTCACCAGGCTAACTGCTTAACTTAGGAAAAGAAGCAGCATTTAGCCAGGCTGTTCACTCACTTGACTTCAGAGTCAGGTGAAGCGTGCTCTCAGCTGGCAGTAGCATCTCCAGTGCCTTCCAGGTCCCCATGGAGGCACACACTTGCCAGTTTACTCATTTCAATGCCCTGCAGATACTTCTGTAAGTTTGAGGAAAAGTCCTTGGATTGAAACACAATATCATGTAGATTTTTTTTCCCCTGTAGACTGAAAGGCTCTCAGAAATCAGTTTTAATTGCAAGACAACAGATATTAGCTATATATCATAATGAAGGTTCTGACTGGTAAAGGAAGCAATCTTCAGATGCTGAAAGGTTTCAAACACCATTTATCTTATCTGGCCACTGCTAAGTAATGATCAGCAAAAACAAAACTTTACCTGTAAATGAAGGATTATACTGAAATCTGCCTTGTTTTTTTTCAGTCAAGAGAACTGACTACTCCAGTTTTCATTCATATAAGGGAACTCAACTCTGCTTTTAGGTAAATGCTTCCCATGAACATCCATGGTCATAAACTGTATCTGTTACTGAAAGAGTTATGCATGGTCTCCCTCCCAGGCTATAATTATTCTGAGATGTGAATGCATCAAGACCTGGTATATCAACACAGCAGTCTAAAAAACACAGACAACAAACTATAAGTAGTGACAGCACAGCTGTGGCAGTGCAGCTCAAGTTGCAGAGAGCAAGCAGAAGTCACAACATGTACATCAATGCAAGTCTACACAGAGGGAATAATGCCCCAGCTAAGTATTAGAAAACTGCATCTGCACTCTAAAACAAAGTTTCTGCCATGATTTAGTTGTATTATAGCTGTTTGAGTCAGCTTGTTGACACAACAGTCATACTGAGAGGGAAAAGCAAAAATCAAGAAATGCCCTAACATTTTATTAATCTGTTTACGCATGCCCAATGACTAACTTTGAACGGAAATGCCTCAATGATAAGCACAGGTTAACATTATGCAATAGAAAAAAGAACAAAAAAAAGTTTAATATACAGACATTCCTGTCTCTGCAACACTCATCTCCATACCCTTTCTGCAGCCGCATAAAGGATGCAGAGGGGAAAAAATACACAGAAACACACAACGAGACGACCTGCATAAAGCTGACTAAGGCATATTTGAAATAACTTGCACTTCGAAGAATTAGCTGATCACATGGTGCTGCTTTCTACTGACATTTGTTAGCAATCTAAAAGGACTCCTGAGCACGTATATTTATCACAAAATATGAACAAAAAAGGGCAAGCTACAGAAGCCAGTTTACAGAGACGTGAACATCGCACTTCAGCCTACTTTCCCTTGGCAAAAGCTAAGCCGCACAGGGTGAGCTTTGGCTGCGGGACCCTCGGCAGCCGAGGTACGGCTCAGTATCCGAGCAGGGGCTCAGGACAGCCCCGAGCGATGCCGCGAGCAGCAGCCACTCACCAGAGCTCCATCCGCCGCCGCCAAGCTCTCGTACGTCTTCCAGGCTTTCTCCCTCACGCCCTCCGACACCTTCAGCGCATCACACAGCACGACGAAGTCCGCTTCGCCGACCTCCACCCTGGGAAAAGCATCACACATCACCAGCGGGGACACCGGACCGCGGGCGAGCACGGTGCCAGAGGCGCCCCGGGGTG
>JAHLSL010000062.1:4421399-4451997 GCA_025920805.1 Petroica traversi | reverse complement strand
TTTTTTAAAATTATTAGTGCACCAAACACCTTCTCAAGTCAAATTTTATGCACTTTTTCATCAAGCAAGGCTCTTAGGGCTCCTCTCCATAAACAGGTAAAACCAAAATATGATTTCAGAATGCTTCAAATTACAACTGGAGGGAAACAAAGGGAGGCAGCAGATGAATCAAGCAACAATAACCTTTAATCATCCATCCCAAAGCCTTGGATGCAGTAACTACATCTAAACTGCAGTAAGAAGAGTTAACATGTATATATGTACTTCCAAAGAAAGGCACATCCTTGTGTAAAACCATATTTAAGTTTCTGCACTTTTTTCCCTCTTCTCCTTTTTAGATGTACTGATTTGAATGTTTTAATCCTGTATTCTAAAACATCTTGTAAATGAAGCTTTAGACTTTTCAATAAAATTACAAAGCAACGAAAAAAATCAGCTCCTACTGGGGGAAAAAAAAAAGAAAGGGAGCACTGCAATGTCAAATAAAGTATTAATGATAATTTTTGCATCTGACCTGACAAAATCTTTATTCTAAACATCTTGCTACAACTGCTTTTAACGTGTAGGTCATAGACATATGTGAAATGTTGTCCAGTTGGGCAGTCCTGACTCATTGTGCCCAGCTGCTACACAACCTTAGGTAATTTTATTATCCTAATTTTTTCACTTAAAACTGTTGCTATAGTTTTATGGTAATTGCCAATGGGAATTAAAGCCATGATTTAAATGATAGTAAAATCAGTTTTTCTGAAGTTGCTTGACTGAAACGTATGCATTTAAAAACCCACTAATTTGGGAGCTTCTGGAAATTAGTCCAAAAACTAAATATTGGCAGAATTTTTGTTTGGCTAAAGCCCATAGGCTGTAAAACTCAGGGATTATGAAGATGTATGCCTGCATCACGGCCACTTCCATGAATGTAACAGGCAGAATTCTCCTGTCCAGCCTTTTCTGTGCTTTCACATTCCTTTCACTGTGTGGCAGCCCCAGCTCCCTGCCATCAGTGTCACCTGGAGCCCAGCTGTCCCTCTCAAGCCCCAGCACAAGTGCTCACAGGAGCAAGGAGGTGACAGACCTGCAGGCCAACTTTTCACCAGCTGCTGCCCTACAGCCCCCAGGCCTTAAGAAGAACCTTGCTGGAGAAGCACCTGGTGAAGCAGACAGACCCAAGTGACAGCTCTTGCTGCAGGAGTGCCTGAGGGACACTGAGGGCATGGCTTGAACAGGCTCTCTGCACTCCCCAGCATCACGTCCCCTGGTAATGCTGTGCTTGCAGAAAGGCTCTGCCCTTCAAGCTGGAAAGGGTTTACTGGGGTGATGGGGTGCAGCTGACTGGTTGTGCCCCTTAGTGGTGGTGAGCCTAACCCTTATGTCATTGTTTCCCACACAAACACACAGCTTGAGATGTGAAGAATAAAAACCGTTTCTGTAAGTTCATATTTCTGCAGTGATGTAAAATCCACAGGGACCATAAAAAACCTCAACCCATTTCTCTTCAAGCTGAGAGGTATTTGTCAGATGTTGCCTCTTCTAACAGTTCAAAGCCTCTCTCTACACATTGACATTATTAATAAAAAGAATATTTTTCACTCCACAGTTATACCATCTGTAGCTTGCTCTTCTTAGGGCACTGCTGGGCTCTCAGGATGGCAGTGAGGAGTTTAAGGCAGCAATCTCTGTCAATAAAGCGTTTGACCAAACTGTCAGTGGGATCTGAAAGGACACCACGACCGTTGTTACTGAATGGGGAAATGGCTGCACATAAATTGCAAAACCTCAACCCTTCTCAGGTACTTCTAGTTCTCTTGCTTGGACATCAGAGAGTTTTTGCATTGATCAAAGCTTTTAGACTTGAGTGTCACTTTTTTCTCTTTTTACACAGTTGTATTTATCTATTTATAAAAGAATCATAACTATTTATATGGACCTTCTGCATGTCTTGTTCTCTGTGAGAATGGCTGTCAGAGCTGTGTCCGTCTTAACAGATTTGCACTAGTGCTGAGAATCAGGGTACTAAAAAATGAAATCCTTGACTGATGCAATTTATCAGATTAAGCCCTAGCGACAGTACAATTACATCAGAAATACATCATCATTCCTGGTAGGGCTTTCCTTGCTTACAAAGGTTTCTGGACATCAGTATAAATCATGCCCTTGCATGCACAGCCGCATCACACCCAGTACTTTGTTACACAGGTACCACCCTGTGTGCCCAGCAGACTCTGGTTATGTTCTGTCCCAGGACAATGCAGGGCAGTTCATTTCAACTGGTAACGCAATAAAGATCTGCAAGCAAACCACAGTCTCTTGTTGTTTGCAATCACACAGCCACATTAAGGACCCTGCTGCAATCCCTCCCTTCCCGTCCTTCTGAGTCCCAGGTTCTGCTTCCTCTCACCACATGAGAAAGTGCACTCTGGCACAGGCAACACCCTGTCTTGCTGCTGGCTGCCTCCCCAGTGAGGATGTTTGCCATGTCTCCACTTCCAAGATTTCCCAAGCCCACAAGAAGCAGAATGCACTCTCCTGTAAGTAGTTCTTAGGAATCAAATTAATCTCAACCAACAACCTGAAAACCTATTGAAAATTAGCAACCGTAGCCTGTAGTGATCATGGGCATTTCTTTGAACTAAACCAACCCGTGATCTTGTTTCTTTCTTTTTGCTAAGAGTGAGTCTTAGAGAAAGACATTTTTTACTAAGCCATGGCAGTGAAATACCCTAATTAGGTGAAAACATTTGTGTATAGCATTCCAGAAAAACTCCTGCTATGACAACAGCACCGTAGGCTCTCTGTGCTGCTTCCTCAGTAGCAATAAAATCTCCTCCTACCACGAGAACAAGGAATGTCAGTGAGAGTGCAGCTCTGCTGTTGTCTGTAAACCACAGGCTTTTGCTAATGCTGATGTGTCAGATCTCCATCCTCCCACCCAACCCCTATGAACAAATGCACGTACGCACCTTTACTGGCATCATCAGGTAACCAAACTCTTGCATTTTCAGTCTTGCAGGCCCAAAGGATTTTCTTCGTGCCAAAACTTGCCCTGTGCCTCTTTGCTAAAGCTGCAAGGCTTTAGCTGGAGGAGGAGGCCTGGGAGCTTTTACTGTGCTTTGCAAGCCCACATCACATCGATCACATTGACTGGTAACAACTTTACACAAGCAAAGACCAGCTGAACATCAGAGCTGTTTGGGACCCATAAGAGAACAACACAGCCCCTTCCACCAACTAAACACGGGAAAGTGATTTTCCTGCTTCAGTAACAAAGTGTGTCTCAGCATTAGGACTGATTCTGTTTCTTATGAGGAGTTTTAAAACCATTTGCAAAGATAATTGTCCAATGAGGTCATTTTTATACTAACCCTCTTCTGGAATTCACTGGGCTGGAAATGTGGTTTCTTCAGTGCAGCACAGCTATCTTTGTTTATTAGACTCTTAAATATTACTACACTTGTATTTATTATGCTTTTATTATTTAAAAAGGAAAAAAGCCCAAGCATCTCCAAGAGCTAGATCTTTCCATGGATTTGTGTCCCATGCTTCACCGACTTGGTCTAAGAGGGCAGAAGTTCCAACGTGAGCTTCTGCTGCATTCTGGGTGTTTTAGGTGGTCTCCCTACACAAACTGCCTGGCATTTAATAAGACATGAGCACATGCTGGGAACGTTTCCTCAGTGCACACAAGTTTCTCCCTCCTTCCCCACACTACTGATCCAAGTAAATTTCCTTCCCCTTCAGCAGAATCATTTGCTGGTGTCTCCCTTAAAGGGCACACCACAGATCACCAGGTTTGGCTACTGAGTTTTATTTTGAAAACAAGTTAATGACCATACAAAGCTTGCTTACGAATTAACAAGTTTCATGTTTAACTTAAGGAAAATAGGAACAGAACGCTCATGAAAAGGTAGGAAACATCCTTGAAAGCACTGCAGCGTGAATCCTGCATCATACAGGGCTCCAAAGAACACACCAGCAACCTTGTGCTGACATGTACTTGACCTTTGTTGCACACAATTGCAACATCCTGAATGTCTGTAGCTAAAGTTTTCCCAGCACGTTTTCCAGCTTGCATGCACATATACTGAAGTGCAGCTATATAAATATAATTTATACATGAAATCTAGTTGCATATGAGGCCTTACTTGACGCTCACAATTGCCATGCACCATCAAAAATGGATTTAAAAAGTCCAGCTTTGGAATACAGCAGTTAAACTTTTCATTTTACATTTAATACACTTACAGCAGGACTGATCTGTAAATTAAGCCACATGCAGACAAAGAAAAAAAGTATTGTGTATTTAGGAAACTTTCTTTAAAACAAATTATTTTATCTCAATCCAAACATTCACAATAGCAGGAAGCTGGATCATAGCATGTTTATAATTGTATAATAGCTCCAAAAACAGCAAAGCATCCTCCCACTGTATTAAGAAAAGATCCTTTAAAAGATGAAAAATAAGATTAGAACAAAGCCTCTTGACTGAATTAACCGAAGACAAATGATTTGGACACCTATGGTGTATATTATTTAAAAATAGGTTTAAACAGTTTGTTTTTTTCAAATGTGCAGTTTTTCTATAAACATATCTACTTTTCTGATGAATCAATGCTCAAAATTTGGCCAGAAGGCAAGTCAGTTCCTATGACATGGAAGCTCTCAAGTGGATCTGGAGGGAGATTTTCCAGCCTTGTTTTTTCAATGTTACTCCATTTTTTCCTGCTCTGTGTTTTTTCTTGCAAACAGCTTCAAAACAGCAGGTACTATGATACATCTTACTGTGCACTCTCCCCAAGAAAAGCTGGCATTAGAAGGATCAAAATTGTATTAGAAAAAACAAAATCAATCTTGCTTAAAGAACAGCAGTTTTTAGTGTACATGGCATGATACAGAATGGTATTGGTGGTGTTTGGGCAAGCCCCAGATTGCCTGGCAGAGCTCAGGCTGGCAGGAACACCATGGAAGGGAATGGCACAGTCCTGCAGGGAGTGAACACTCCTGGCTCTCAGCTGGGTCAGCCAGACTCCTGGCACATGTTGGATGATGCCCATCATTTGACAAATACACCAGGGATTTCAGACATTAACAACACGATAGATCAGCTTTGTGTCTCCACTCTGACCACATGTATTGTGGAAATACCCATCCTGAATTGATGCAAGCAGCACAATATTGCCTTTAGATGAAAAGGGACAGAAAAGCATGCTTCTCTGTTCATATTTCAATTCTCAGCCATCTATTCTGTCTTTAGAAACAGCACATCAAGTCAAATGCTTTAACCACAGTCCCCTCTTCTTAAAAATAACACAGTAGTATGAGAAGAAAACACAAGACTTTTAGACAAACAGGTTTATAAGGTTTATTTTCCATTGCACATACATGGATTATATACAAGTTAGTAACATAAGTTACTTCTTAATTTTCTAAAAGATTGTTACAGCAACACTTGCCATTTTAAAACATCGAGTCAGAAATCAATCTCAAAAAGGTAAATATGACAATTTTAAAAACAAAACAAATTGCACTTGGTTAGGAGAGTCAAATACAGGTTTGTCTATATGCTGTAACAAACTATATAGCAGGTAATATTACAGTTAGAAGTAGCTCTTGCAGTCCATTTGTACATTAATAATTTTTTTCAATTTTACTTATTTAAAAACTTGTGGATATTTCAAAGACTTCCTCTTCTTCCTAGTATTCGAGATTCATCACGTGAAATGCACTAGCAACTAAGTCTTTATACAATTGCTATTCAAATATAAGAAGAACACCACACCTGAAAATAAGGAGAAAACTAAAACATACTGATTTTACATGTATCATGAGATGAGAAGTATGGAAGGTGTTCAGCAAGAAAGCCCTGTCCACTACTTACATAAAAGAAGATTTTAAAAAATAATCACTGCACACAATACAAAGGGTGGGGTCATACTGAAGTTTTTAAGTCTCCTGTAACAGTACTGTTCCTCATTACTGTTCACAGATGAGTGTTTCCATGGCAAACTTGTTCTCAAAGTGTCGAATCTTTCGGCAGTTGATGGCTTCACGCTTCTGAATTCCTGTTGTATTGGTAAAGAACAACAGAATGTCAGGAGAAGAAGGGCTGAGGTGCATCAGAGACACAAGTTTTATGTTTGCTACCCCTCTCCAGCCCTCCCCTCCAAGGAAAAACACACAGGCACACATTCAGATGTAGAAAATCAATTAGCAGGGAATGATCCTGGAAGAGTAGCAAACAAAATCTCAGTACTGGTTTAGTAAAAGCAACCTGCCAAACCACCACCCCCACTGGCTTGTTTTTAACTCAAATCAGTTCCAAATCTCCCTCTCTGTGTGTCTGTAAAAATGCTTATGGGGATGTGAGAGAGGGAGCAGCAATAGAATAAACTGCTATATGCAAAAAAGAGCAGGCTTGTAGTATTTACACACTATTTTGAAATCAGAGAAAGACAGAATTGAACCAAATTTTAGGCAGCCTTCTGCTTGCTGCCAATCTATACTCATCATTTGTTACTACAGGATAAACATTGAATTTTTAATTGCATTTTACTAGTAAGACCCTTTAATTTTCAAACATTGTTCTAAATTGCTTTCATAAAATGTATTTCTTCTCTTTATTTTCACAAGCAGTCAGGTCTCACAATATGACAGAAGCAATTAAACCACTTTGGTATGCACTTGGACACCACATGCAGACTACACAACAAGAACTAGAAATCAAACAACTAAAAAGCAAAAAAACCAAACCATCAAAAAATAAATCTGAGTGATATTTGAATGCAAATTTTAAGGCAGCATTTAATAGCTTTTCAAGATTCTTCCAAAAAATGTTTTCAATGATTTTTTCCATGAAAAAGTACCAAGCACTACAATTTTGCTGTGAAGACAGCTGTTTGCATTTCACTGACACAAATAGGAAGCTATGGAACAATGCATAGATGGCTTTAATGACAAGAAGAATCTGTAACCTGAAATCTGTACTTGGACTACAAGGCTAAAGCTTCTCCTGTATTAAAGGTCTCTCTTTGGTTTGGGGTGAGGTGGGTGGTTTAGGGTTCAGGGTTGAAGAAGAGCATCAACAAAAGGCTGAGCTCCAGAAAACACACCCATGCACACACCCCCACATTTTGGCACTCCCAGCTCCCTGGGGCCCTGAGCACTTCTGCACCACGACACCACTTATTTCCACAGCTTCACAAGAGAATGTCTGCCACACCGAGGCCCACAGAGCTGGCACTGCTGCAAGCACCCCCTGCTTTACTGAGAGTCTTTTCTTTGAGCACTCTGAGCTTTCTGCCCCCGGGCCAGGCTGCAGGGGAGGGTTTTTACCTTTCATGGCCTCCCTGCGCTGCAGTTTGTAGGTTTCCTTGCCGCGGCACAGGCGGTAAATGAAGAAGCCCAGCTGATCCACGTTCTCAATGCGATCCGTAACAATCATCTGCTCGTGAATCAAATAGGACTGGGGCAAGTAGGTTCCAGCCTGCAGAACAGAAACACACAGCTCTGTCAAAAGCCATCTCCTCATGGCCTAAGCACACATGAAACACTTCACAATGTTATTCTTCAATGTATCTTCAAATTATTTCACAATTTGTATTATCCACAGATTTTTATTCTAAGTATGCAAACTTCACCACTATTAAATAGTCAGCAGTTTTAAAAAATACTAAGAAATCCTGTTAAGAGTGGCTCTAATTTATAGCAGTATAGGTGTTCCCTGCTTTTGAAAAATAAAATTATCACCTATTGTGAAAACATATTCAGCTTCTGTTGTGAAAGATCTCTGTATTTTCTAGTGACAATAAACAACTTGAAATTTTCACTGTGAAACAAGATCATCTTTTCAGCTCCAGTGACAAGTTGAGAAGCTGATTAAATGCTATTCTTCTCAGTAAACAAAAGACCGTATAAAATTCACTTTAAATTTTGCATGAATGGATAAAATATTAATATTTTCTTCAATATATTCTATGAGGAAAACAAGCGCCGTTTTCTTTCTTTAAATAACAGCTTAGCAAACATTACTCTCCCCAATTATCCCAGTCATTATTTTGTAATTAAATCTCTGTAAATGACTGTAGCTTAACTGCTGGTCTCTCGAATCCCAGGAGGGAGCCCCGAGGGAGTGCCAGAGCCCAGGAGCAGTGCATGGCCCTGGCAGGGTGGGCAGCAGTGCTGAGCACTTGGGGGGCAGCCTGCAAGGACACTCCCTCCACCAGCCCTGCACCCAGCCTTCTCAGTCCTCCCTGGGTGGGACAGGAGTAGAGGAACCTCAGTGCAGGAATCTCCTCTGCCCAGTTGCTGCAGGAGCAATTTTCCAGCACTGGGATCCAGCATAAACACATATAATAATTTTTGAGACATCCTGTGCACTGTGAACAGTTAAAATTAGCCAGTTGGCTCAGCAGCAGGGACAGGGAGGATGAGCAAATATATCTGGGTTTCAGTTTTGTTTCCCAAAGAAACAAAGGAGACCTTTCATGTCTGAACATTGAAGCAAACTGTATAAATATAGAGAAATGTGGATCTTTAGGCTAAAATTGTGGTGTTCCTTAAAAACCAAAACAGCCCAGAGCTCCTCCATTTTCATAAAATGCCCTCTGCATGTATTCAGAGCTCTTTTTATTGAAACTAGCAAATCAACTTCATACATTTTATTGCTGGTGCAACCAGTCTGACTGCAGGACAGTATTTACTCACTTTGTGTATCTGCAGCATAGTTTTCCAAATTCCAGTTACAAATGTTTAGCCTGATTTTCTGTGACATCAAATGCCCACAGCTTTTTGTTAATACAATGAGAATTAAACAGATGTCTCATAAAATTAGGGCACCCACTGTTGGGGACAATGATCAAAACTGTTTGCTTTTGAACAGATTTTCAGTTAAATGTGTGATGCCTGGTTATCCTCTTACTTGTAAACTGAGCATATTTGATTCAGTACTAATGGCAAACTAAGAAATTAACAGATTTTAACAGTGAAATTTGTGTGATCTAAAAATGGAAAGAAAACACCACAGACAAAGTTTAAAAAATGGGGTCACTGAGTTTTACAGACACCACATCATCCTTATGTACAGGGAATGAAAGTGTGGTTAAATAGCCAGTCTCAAAATAGGAAGCAAAAAAACAGCAGAGGACTTACTTGTGGTAACTTTTCACATAAAATTTATTTATACATGCAAACCACTCAGAAACAACTAAAATGGCTCCTAAAGTCCTAATTCCAAAGCCTTTTTTGAAAGATGCAAACCCAAGGATGATGTAACAGTTCTAAAGTTACAAAAGTCCAGTAAAATATTAAAACATTCTCCCCAAATCTGAGACACATTTCATCAGCTCTCTTCCCCACCTGGACTGTTTTGCTGTTCTGAGAAGAAACCAGAAGGCCAAAACCCAAGGTAAATACTATTTAAATCTACACTGAAAGCATACATTATGTAAAGTGCAGCAGATCCAACACATCTCATGTGCATCACCTTAAGGCCACCAGACTGAAGTGGGGGCCAACCCTAGGGACCAATGCTCTAAATAATGTCCCTGTTAAAAGGATTTCCCAATCTTACCTACTTCATGCCACTCAGCCAACCAATCTTAGTCCAGTGCACACATGCTTCATAGAAACTTTAGTCACAAAGCATTAAAAATTAAAAAACACACAGATAGTGTGACACTTGCACCACATTTACGTGGTTTTGTCGGCCAAATTTATAGCACTGAAGAAAATCGGATTTTTTTTTGCCTTCCTGTGAACTAATGATGCCTTCATGATTGTAGATCATTATCTAAGTAGGTTATAGACTTTTTTTCTCTTTGCAAAGACCTCTAGTGATCATGTGCCTTATGTGAATGTCAGAGTTCTGCAGAAGGGTAAAAAAAAAGAAAAACTTCTCATTTTTCCTGTCTTAAGAACAAATTACTTGTGATTTAATCATACCTTGATATTGATGAGCAGCTCCAGGAAATTTTTTGGTGGCATAACAACTGACGTGTTCAGAGGAATCACATAGCACTTATCCAGGCTAAGGTCAAGATAGGCAGTGAGTCTCTGTTGAGAAAATTTTCATTTTAATCAAAATAACAAGATCAGAAAACTGACAAACAGACACTGCTGAACAGCTATTGCCTCGTGCTATTCTTCAAATAATTATTTTGTTCACTGTAAAGTCTGTCCAACAAACTCCAGTCTCAGGGCAGGTCAATGCACAAACAAAGGGCAGCCTTGATGAGAATTTATATCTGTGACAGGATTTGGGCAAGGCAGAAGGCAATGAGTAGCTCAAATACACCAAGCAAGGAAACTACAAAGGTGTACCTGAGCTGTTATGGAAACAAGTGCAGCATTCATTTATGCCTAGTGCCTGCATTTTGAAACAACAGGGCAAAAACCTGGCTCTAATCTTCATGCTTTTATATTTTATATAAAAGAGGAAATTTATTTTTATATTTTTAAAAAGAGGAAATGCTGCTGTAAGAACAAAACACAGAAGGAAAAGAATGTTGCTACAGATAATGCAACAAAAGTAGTTTTAGGTTCAAAAATACTACTGACTTGCAAGGTTAATGATTATTCATAGTTGAATTATTATCTTTATACAGCACCTGAACTGCAATATTTGCCATTACTTGATAAAAAGCTCGGGGAATTATCCTGATGAATCCTGTAGCTCTGTTCACTGAGCTGTGTTTTACTGCACCTGTTCTTGCTAAAGAAGACATTATCTCTAGCTGCTGAAAGCTCTGAGGCTGTGGATGTATATAAACCCTGAGCACCAGGAGCCCAGCATCAAAATAATGCCAGGACAGCAACCATCAGTGCAGCTAATCTCATTACATGGAGCAAGTGCTGTGTCTATGGCAAATGACCCTTGCACTGACCTTTAGAGCAAAGCCTTTAACTTATTAAATCAAAAAGTAAATTTCTAATATTATATTGTTCCTACTTGCTTCTTAGATGCATTCTTTTCTCATTTTCTATTTTTCCTCTTTAGAGTATTTATTCTCTTAACAGAAGCTCCCTAAAGTATATTCTGAAATATTATTTAAATTACATAGCTTGAGCAAGCATTGTTTTCCTCAAAATCTGGCTACGAATATTTGATAAACAGCATTTTAAACTCAGAAGTTTGCATAAAAAAAATTAGGCACTTCCCTATTCTTTTTCAGCTTTGCTTAAAAAAAGCTGTTCAGCAAAGTCCTCAAATGTTCCCAGAGATTTAGCTTCCTGAAAACCAGTTGAACAACATTTCACCACCATCATACAGTTCCAACCATGCTGATACAGGAAAGCAAAGCTGCTAATTGTTTTACAGCTGCTCTGGACACTGAGAGCTGTAGTCCTGTCAACTGCCTTAACAGAAATTTATTACCATGATTCCTATCAATCAATGTTATTTCTCCAAAAAAGGAAGACAGCTTTGAAACCCTAGTTCAGTGGCTCTAGGAATCGTAGGAGCCTGTGGTGCACAAAGAAATTAAACTTTGGCTTCCTGTGGCATCTGGAAAATGAGCTGTCTTCCACAGTCCTTCCCCTTTCTGCTGCTGCTCTGGGGTTTCAGCCAAGCCAGGAGAGCACCTCTGGGGATGCTTGAACACACCCAGTGACATCAGATGCAATCAGCCACTCCACGCTGATGTCAAAGCCATGACAGCCAAATTTCCCTTGGCACCACAGCAGTTGGTCAAATTCTGGCCCAGTGGACTCAGCAGAGCAAGAACAATACTTTCTTTAGTTTCTCATACGTAGGAGAGCAAATAGATCTAAGGTTTTCCTCTTTCTAAAAACAGAACTGCATTTGCAAATGGTGGTTTATGCACTACCTGATGGTGACTGTATCGTGCTGTACTTTATGCCTGGTTAATAACTGCTTGCAGCCTGCTGCTGATCAAAACATTTCTGCTGCCTCCTCCACCCCTCTGCTTTCCCCCACCATAATAAATAAAGAGTATATTTATCAGGATGTCTGAGGGGGAGCATTTTTCAAGTTTGAAATGCTTTCAACTTTTTCAGACGTATTTCTTACCCGGTGGAAGTCATGGACAATATCAGCAGGATCACTATCAGCAAATTCAGGGACTGGCACACTGATAAACTCAACATCTTCCTCCTCCAGGATCTGAATATTTTGCTCAATTGTGTGGTAGCGAGCACTCTGAGCCTCTGCTCCAGGCTCAGGTAAACTTAAGCCATCTTCAATGTACTTTATTCCACAGAAATACACGCCACCCTGCTAAAAATAGTAAAAAAAACCAGCAACAAAAATATCAGTAATGTACAAGTTTAAAAGTAATATTCTCAGAGCACTGAAGAGAAGAAAAACTAGTCAGACTAAATTAATTTTTTTGCCTTTAATTTTATTCGTACACCAAAGCAAGAGACAGTTGCTCTCCACAACAGGACCATGGCTAAAACCTCAATTACACTCAACCCAGAGGGAGCTCTTCCCTTGAATTCAAGGTAAACAGTATCCCATGAGCAGGTTCTTAAAATCCAGTCTTCCATGTATTTTTAGAAAGACAATGAAGTTCCTACATCTATATCTAAGCATGTAATTATTACTGAATTATAATTCTAACTGTAGCCAAAATTATGATTAAAAACATTAAAACTGGTCATCTAAATCATCTTTAAAAAGCAAGTCTAATTCTAAATTTGGTCCTGCTTGCAGCAGATGGTTGGACTAGATGACTTCAAGGTTTTCTGTCCAACCTGAGTTATTCTGTGAAGCTGCTTAGTTTTACAAGACTTCAAGAGTCTAGACAGTCAGTTTCTAAAATAATTTTTAAACGGTTTTAAGAGACAAAAAGGCAAAAAGAGAAATTGAAATAACTAATTTGTGTCCTTTTGCCACAGTACACGCGGTAGGCTACCTAAGTGAAATGAAAATAATACAGTTCTGAGTCAGAGGAAGTCAGGTACCAAATTTACACGCCAGAAAATTTTAGAAATATAGAACTCTGCATAGGCACATGCCATCAGTTTGAAGTTTTACACTGAAAACACTGAAACTTCAGTGCAATGTCAGCTCCATTCCTGAATGTTTCCTTCAACGAAGATCTGACTCATAAACAAGTAGCACAGGTTTGGATTAAATGGCACTTTCAGTTTCACTGGCAGGTGAAAGGTGGAGCACCCAGGGCTAAGCAGGGGTGAAACGTGCATTAGAAATGCAGCCGGCTTTCAGCTCCTCAGCTCATTAATCCACCCCTAAGCTGTGCTGTTCAAGCACCATCGTTTGCAACACTATTGCTCCCCTGTAAATTTGGTTCGTGTGATAGCCAAATAGACTGCAAACTGCAAGTTCAGCTAGAATTTCTCAAGTTTAATCACTAGGCTTTCCACATTAGGAGCTACAAAAATGGGGGGAAAGCAATAGTCCTGCTATCAGGGACAAGAACATGAATTTTTACTTCATAATTAAGTGCACTAACCAGTGGGCTAGAGAGATTCATGTTTTGCTTACCCTCTCCCTTTCTGGCCCTGTGATCTTGCAACCCCAGCAGTTTCTGAAGCAGGGAGGGTGTCCTTGCACCACTTGAGCAACAGCCCAGCACATCCAGCACAGCCCAGTGACAACTCCCCCCAAGGGAAACAATATTTAACTCAGATCTCCCATGTTTCAGGTAAATGCTCCATTTCCCTGGCACTGCTGCCTTCTCAGAGCTCCTCCTGCAGCAGTGCCATTTGTTAAAAGACTGAAAATACATTTTGTTAGAGGTCTGATCTTGTCAGCGTGGATTAGACTTGACAGAGCATGTTTAAACCACACTGACTGTGCTTTTCCCAAGTCCCCTGCAGGGCCCACATTTCTGATCCATGAGAAGGCCAGGGAAGGGGAGAGTCAGGCATTGCTTTCAGAAGCAGTCCCTCTCCTGTACATTAGCAGTGCCTCATGCATTAGGAAACCTGGGATCAAACAAGGAGGCTTTCAAGGGGTTAATCCACCTCCAGTATTTGGCACTGCAAAAGAGAAAAGAGAGCGGATAAAAATCTGGGACACCACTGGGGTTCCTAAACCCAAGTCGTATTTAGATACAATCTTTTCTCTGCAAAGTGAGGTTTTCAAAAGTGTTGCTCCCTTTTATCTGCCAGCTTCACTTCTGCCCTCCTCTGCTGATAGGTAACTTTAGAGAAGGCCATACTCTGGCCTTTAGAAAACCTGGCGTTTTGGAAAGAAAAAAACAGTTTACTTTCTTTGGTTTAGTCTATTGCTCCTCTTCTAAAAGTAACACAAAAAGAACAGTATGTCGCTCCTCTTCCCACAGAGAAAAACAGCCCTCTCATAATGAGTATGTGACTTACCTGGAATGCAAAATATTTGTACAGATAGGCACCACCCAGGAACACACCAGCCAGCATAAAGGCCAATCCAAAGCACATGCACCAGCACCAGGCCCTTCTCTGTCCAACAGGCACAGGATCCTCAGGGTCCTGCAAGGCAAAACAGAGGGACCTTCAGCACCCTGTAAGAGAGCAGATACCTCAGGCCCAGCACATACAAACCTTGCATCCACCAGAAAAGGCTGTACACACTTCAGCACAAGGGTTTAGAAACTTACTTTATTTGGTAAAATTTAAAACATGTAAGTTGAGGTTTAGTAAAACTTGTACTGTAAGTCACTTTTAATGCCATCATCACTAACTAAATTAGCAGACTTAAGAGAAAAATAGAACAAAATCTCCTAAGAAGCATAATAATAGACAGTGAGCCACTTCACAGGTTGCAGACAGAAAAATAACCATTCTCAGGCAACCTCTATGCAACAACAGCAGAGCAAGGAAGTCAACTCAGAAAGGTCAGATTCTTTTTTACCTTAGTATATGCAATGTAAGAGAACCTGAAGAAGCAACAAAAGATCAAAGGTAGTAAGAGCAGCAAAATATATCCTTTCCTATTTTGTTCCAACAGAACAAAACAGCCTTTACCACAGCTTGGCTGGCAGAATAGCAAGAATGGGAATGAAAAAAAGCAGCTCTGTAAGTTGTTGTTAGCGAAGCTTTCTGCTCTAAGACAGTATTTGCTATGCTTCTATCTGCTGTTCGTGTAATACTAAAGGAATGACAGGATGTTTCCCCTTTAGGGCACTCGTTTGCATAACCATGCAGTCCCCACAGGCATCCTAAGCAATAAACTGCTGCTTGCAAAATCTTTCCTCTATCAGCCACATTACAATGCTCTTTCCTCCCCCAAGTGTTTGCGTAACTCATATCCAAGGAAAAAAAAAGTAAAAAAACCCAAACAACAACAAAACCAGACAAAAAGAACCAAAACAAAAACCCATACACAACAACAACCAACCAACCAACCAAAAAACCCAAAAAACAAACGACCAAACAAAAAACCAAACCGAAACAATCCAACTTTGAGCTACCCTGTTGCAAGCCAGGATAATCCTGGGAACACATCTGAATTCAAATAAATACAAAGAAATTCATTACCCCTTTGCAACCACAAAACAATAATGCAGAATGATGACCTGGGCAAAATCATTAAGACTGAATGAACAAAAAAGCATCAAAGCAGAAAACTGAGGAAGAGCATGATGGAAGCATTTGAGAAGGCTCTGACAGCTAGAGCTGTTAGCCAAAGTTCTGCCTGATGTCTTGGGTCTTTTTGCTGTATTTGCTAATTAAGATGATACCCCAGTTGAACAAAGTTGTGGGCATAGTCCCAAGCTGCCTGGGCACAGCTGGGAAGGCATTCCCCTTATCTGGCTGAAGCCATCTAAGCAGGTCTGACACCAAAAGGAAAGGGGACCCTCCCTGTAAAAGGTGGGAGAAAGTGGCACTTCCTGGGAATGACTCAGCCATCCCAGAGAGGGCATTTTGGTGGGAAATTCCTTGGTTTACAAAGTAGGAACCTGATTCACATGCAGCTAAAATCAAGTGATGTGAAACCCACCTTTAGGGTACACTGCCATTATCTTTCATAAACAAGTGGCAATGTAGCTTCTTTGCCAGTCAACAGCTGCCAAAATCTGAAGACATTTCACACAATTTTACTTCACCTTGCTAAATACCACAGTAAAGCAGATTGTGAAATCTCCATCTTTGGAGGTTTTCAATGCTCAACTAGAGAAAGCCATGGCAAATCCTGTTTTGGCAACCATCCTGTTTCTAACGGGAGGCTGCAGCAATGACTTCCAGAGGCCCCTTCAAAGCAACATTTCTGGGATACATTAAAAGGCAAAGGGAAATCGGCAAAAAAACATTTGCTGGGGTCTGAAAAGACTCAATGTAAAGACAAGAAACAACTTTTCAACAATTTAAGAATAGCAATTATTTAAATAATTCAGTGTAAAAAATTACAGGATTACTAGCTGCCTGATTTTTAACCTGACTTTTTGCAGACTGGGAATAGGACATAATACCCATGCTAATCTAATTAACTCTCAGGTCATGTTGAGAGTCACTGTGGATTCTTCTATAAATCATCTCAATTATAAATCTAAACCAGCTAAACCAAGGATTTTTATTTTTATGTTGCCCTGTATCATTAGGTAACTATTTCCCTAGATATTTCATAGCATACAGGACACCCGGTTGAAAGTTTTTATAATAGCTTTCAGTGAATGTCAGAAAAAGGGGTAGCAAACTGCTTTTGGGATACAGTATCAAAATATTCCCTAGTGAAGAATATAAAGAGTATCTTTATTCTCTCCTAGTGCTGCTTTTATCCCCCACACCTTTTTAACTTCAACCAGAATTCCCTATTAGTGGAAAAACTGCCTCTTCCATTTTTTCCATTATTTTGTAAATTCAGAAAGGCTAAGAAAACATCTGGGAAATGGTGCAGAAGGCATAGAGTATGAACACCTATCGGGAAATGGGGTTAATGTGAGATCAATTTTCCATAGGCCACAAAAATAATCCGAAAAAAGGAAGTAACTTCTACATTTTTACCATGCTAGAAGGAACCTGAAGGACAAGTTTATCAGTATAACACCTTAAATAATTTTGCTTTGATATATGAGATGACAGATGTAAACAACAGGTTTAATACAACCCTTTTATCTTCTACCATCAGCTAAAGGCTATCATTAGTATTTCTGAAGGAGTCCCTAGTGTGGCACGTTAAACTATTTCGTATTTGTAGTTGCCTACCATTGATTTATACTCAGCCTACCAAAAGCAGCCCACCAAATTTAGAGCAAGAGTTCAAGCCCAGTTTAGGCTCTTGCTTAGGAGAATGAATGAAAGCACGGCATCTCAGCACAGGCAGAATCTGAAACCAGCAACACTGAATAGATTTTATGCTATTGAAAGAGAACACAGAATTGATTTCCTAGCCTGAAAATTAAGTATATTATCAAGCAATTTAAAACCAGCTTAAATTAAACTATTATAAATAACGTACTGATGCCAAATTATACTCATATTTTTAGCTGACCCATGGCTGAGCTCTCTAAGCTTTTGTATTGTTGCCATGACAGCTTAGTTTGGGCCGTATTGACCCAAAATAATAATTTGTCCTTTGCTATAAAAATCTGACCCTCTGCACTGCAAGAGAAGAAAGTGCAATGATGCTCACCCTCCTTCCAGGTGATTCAAGTTCTGAAAAAAAACAACCCCATTAAGTGAAAGCAGATCTCCACTAAGAGGGACAGTGCTGAATTAGCACTTCTCCCCACACGCCTACAAGTGCACTTTGCTCCCCAGCAGCAGCACTGCCTTCCCAAGCCAGAGCACAACATGAGACTGCAGCCTCAATGACTGATTTTTCTCCAGGCCAGCTTTTCACGGCCAGAGGGATCTCACAAAAGAAAGCATCATGTACTTGAGGTGAAGACTGACCTCTAAAAATACACCTCTCTACTTCTGCAAGCAGTAATAAATAATCATTACTGTCCTGGTCCCTTTCTTGCCTCTCTTCCACTTAATCCCTGCCCCACGTACTTTCAACTCTCTTGTGAATCCTCAGCCTTAAGATGATGCCACAAAACTCATCTCTGATGTGAAATGCCTTAGGAAGAACTGGATGCAAGCCCAAAACTGGGTTGTTTGCCTTGATGAGCTGATTGTTCTAATTGGAAAACATTTGATTAGCCTATTTCCCATGGCTAAGACATGAAACAGAAGCCTCTCTCTGCCACTTGTACACAAAATCCTACAGTGTTGAAATTAAATGGTTCAGAACTTCCCAACCTGAATGGCTTCAAGCTCTGCAGTAACAATTTTCCAGAAAACCAGAAAACAGGTATTAAATTCTCTGTTATTTGAGACTAGCAAGATTCAAATCTAGAGTCTTCCAGGAAGAAGTGACAAGATGACTGCAGTTTCTGCAGTTTTCAGTACAGGTCCCTTCCTCGGTGACCACAGCAATGAATGCAAAGCTGCTCACAGAAACATTTCTGAGATGGGCAGACGATACCAGCAACTGTTTAACAGAACACTTCTCAACTACAGAGAGATCCTCATAAGAACATCTTCATGACAATTAGCATTTTCTGTTCTGCAGTAGATTTAAAAAAAAAAGTTAATAACCCCTTAAACCCGCAAACACTGGGAGTTATTAATTATGTTATTAATAGTTATTAATTAATATATGGCTAGTGGCCATATATTCTCTTGTTCTTTTCACTTCAATTTTAATGCTACTTTTTTTTTTTAATCCAATAAATAAATGCCAAAATTTAGAATGGCCAAACTCATGTTCAGGGTAATATCACAAATGTATTCTAAGAAGCTCCAATACTGAGCATATAATTAGACTTGGTAATTACTTAGATTTTCCCCTTGTGGCTTTTTGTACATAGTGGAATATAATTGCTTTAACATTTTAAAAGTATAGCAGTCTATAAACTTACAAGGCATATGTCTAGTTCATATTGAAATGAGTGAGAAGATTATAAAACCCTGTTCCTTTGCAGAAATTAAGGACACATCTATCTAAAGCTAATATGGTGGACAACATGCTGTGAGAAGTCCAGAATACTGTATGACTGCTGGACAGCTATGCAAAAGCTGTCCCAAATTTAAAAATAGCTATGATAGCAATAAAAATAATTTTGGGAGGGGGAGATATTATTCAGAATGAACAGTCTTTGATCCGCAGAGAAACCAGATGCAGAGCATTACTGAGTATTACAGATATTACTAAAAATGTCTGCAGCAAAAGGCCCATAATTATCCATGTGAGAATAACATCTAATACATACACACAAACACATACATAAAAGCTTACAGTTAATGTGTGTAGAACTGGCTGGAAGCTGCTCCCAACAGTTTTCCTCCAAGGTCCTTTGCATGCTGTTTAGCTCACATGGATGGACAGAGCACAGTGGGACAGACTGAGCTTCCTGAAGGCAAATATTGACCAACTGCAGCTTTAATTAGGGGAACGGGAAGAAGGGAAGTTAATGATGACTCCATTTAAGTGATTTTTAATGAGAGGCTAAAATGTCTAAATAAAATACTGACCAACAGCTGTATAAACTGAATTCTGTTGGTCAGGCTCGCCTGCTCTGACTTGTGAATCTGACATCTGTAGAAAATTCTCACAAAAGAAAGTCAATTTAAAATGAACTTAATTTAGAAAGAGCTCTGCATTCCTTCGATGGTATTCCTGCCTGAAGACTGCTCCAAGCCCGGTATTCTATTTATTACTTGCTGCAGATGGGAAATTAAGGCAGGCTTTTGCAAGACTCTTCACTTGGCAGACGCTGCGAATCTGGAAGGTGATCATACTGATCTGCCTCTAAAACAGCAATTTTATGCTTACTAATACAATTAATTTAAAGTACAATCATCTTTTAACTTGCTAGTTGGAAAAAAAAACAACCCACTCTATATATAATAGATGCTTCAGAGATTTCTTGCTTGTCTGGAAAACAAGCTATGGCTGTTTATGTGCAGTTGATACCTGAACATTGCAACCCTTCAGTGCCAGCACTGTCAGTCCTTCTGTCACATCTGACCAAAGGCTCTCTGCCTAAAGAACAACATGAAAACATGACCTTAGTTTTGCTGCTGCTTGCTGTAGCCACATAGCCTGAATAACCAAGGAGACTAATCAATTAGAATTATCTATTAGGCAGTTAGTACAATTAACCTCTTCTTGTATTTCTCCTATCTGGATAAGGTCTTTGAAATAGTATTGTAAATGCAAAATCTTTTAAACAGCACCAGGAAATCCAGAAGTAAAAAGAATCTACATTCCAAGAGCTTTACAAGTTCAAAGTCCAAGGTCACTTTAATTAGTTGAATGTTACCTTTCATGAAATAATGGGGGAGTTTTAATAAAACGTAAGGTGTCTGTCAAATGACTAATTTCATTGTTCAAACATCATAACTATAAGAGAAGAAAAACATCAGTATAAACAGCCAGCTCAAGATCATCTTAAAAGGGGAATGAGTGCTGGTGGGTAGGACGGTAGCTGCATGTATTGGGAGAGACAGAGGTGAAGAGAGAACAAAAACTGGAAAACAGGCAAGAGTAGGGGACAGGAAATAAAACTTAGAAATAAAACTTAAAAACACGTTGGAACATGAAGAGTTCAGATTTTCTGCAGGAAGTAAAGGAAAAATGCAACTGTAAAGTAAATGTTAAGGACATGAATCAGCAGTTCATTCTCAGCTATGTGAGAGATGGACAACAAAAGAAGCATGTCCTGAAGAGTAATCCAGCAACTCCTAACCATCATGAGTAATCCTGATTTACCTAAACACTGCCTTTATTTCTGAGATAAGAGACTGCAAACCTGATGGCAGTCAACAATTAAAGAGGATGGGTAAAGAAGGAAAAAGCCTGTAACTATTCAAATTGCTGCTTTGGTAAATTTTGGAGTAGCATTAAGATTAGTCATTGTTAGCTTTGGTCTTACATGGGCTAGAAAGTGACAGGGTACCTAAATGGCCTGAAAGTTGTATTTGTAGACCAGGCGAAGACTTTTTCTCAGGTGATTCACAAGCACTTTCAGCCACATCCTCATCCCAGGCTTGTCTACACCAAGTCTGCAATTAACCACACACTCTATTTGATTATTTTCTTCAAACTGTGTTCCCCGGATCATTGTTCTTCTCAGCCCCATTCCCAAGATCTACCAACTTTGCTCTCTAGCCACTTACTCTACATCTATGCCCCCTGTATCTTTCCCCACCCAAAGCAGAGTTCTCTGGTATCTGCCACATGCAGAGTAACTGGGCACACCTTATTTCCATTTCCTCCCTTCTTCGTTGCCCCGAGATAAACCATTCATCACCAAGCTCTGCTGAAGAGGAGCTGGGCTACAGCACAGAACTGCTCTGGACTTTGGCCTGCCACATCAACCAGCACAGCACTCCCATGCCTCTTGGCCTGTAAGCACTCGGGGCAGGGACTGCCCTCCTGGCTCTTCTTCTGCACAGAAATCGGCACCGCAGGATATTAATACCATCTTGTACTTCTACTGAACATGAGGAAACACTTTTTTGCCTGTATGACCCTACACACTGGCACAGCTTTCCCAGGGAGGCTGTGGAGTCTTCCATGCTTGGAGATACTCAGAAGCTGATGGAGGTGCCCCTGCTAGAGCAGGGGAGCTGGTCCAGATGACCTCCAACGCCAGCATTCTGTGATACACAACTACAGCTTTTAAATAGCACTAATACTATACAGGGTGAGGATTAACAAGTAGCTCTAAACACTTGCTTCATTTAAGAAAAACCCCAAAATTTCCAGGAGTGCTGGGTCTGTGCTAGACAAGTTATAAAGCTCCATGCACCCTTTATTTCCTTTGCTTTGGAGTTTTATGATTCTTCTTCCTTCTCCCCCACTCTCCACCATGAAAACTTCAACAAAATTGACAACATTTGGAAAACGTCTTGCCTCTAAATTTCTGGATGCTTGTGGTGGAAATCAGGTTTATTAATAAAATATATTACTGTTGCTGAATTTATCTATACATTTTCATAAATTGGAGAGATAGAAATTTGTTCTGCATTCCACAATTTGTTTTCTCACATATTTAATGAAAATAGAAGTGTTCTGGTGCAAGTTTGCAAGTCACAGATATCTGACAAGAGGAATTTTATTTTTAAACAAAACCCCCCAAACCTAGTCATATGGGGCATTCTTCAGGATGCATTTTGCTTTCACAAAACAAAATCACCACACCCTTTTTAGTTACAGCATACCAAACACGGGATTTCATTAAACTGTCCAATTTCAAAAAAATGCTTCACTTTCAAACATTGCCAAAATAAACCCCTGGCCCACCTGCATTTCTCTGACTTACAACTGACTTACATTCTACCATACTTGTAAAAACTACACTAAATCAATCTATAACTTTAATGCAGCATTTCTCTCATCTTTATCCTGAATTAGATCAGTGTTTGAAAACAGGAACTTAGAAGATTCCTCTTCCACTTAGAACGGATCAATACTAAATTATCTCTTTGACCTTGATTGTTCCAGTTCCTGTTCCTTCCTTACCCTGCTCACTTCTTATATCTGAAATTTCTTTTTTTTCCTATGACTGCCTGAATCTCAGCCGTCAGTATGATGGAACGCCGTGTGAATTTAACCTAGATATCTCTCAAGGCTATTTTCCCAAGCGGCGCTGGCTCTTTCACCCAAGAGATCTCATTAGCATGCACATATGCACCACTGAGCCTCGCAATTTAATAACTCTATTCCCAGTTCAGCCACAGATGGGATGTCATCTCAAGCAAGTTACAAAGCCTGCGTCTCAGTTTCTCTCCAAAGTGGAATCCAGCATCACAAAACCCACTTATGAGGTCTGTAGTCCTGCTTCAAAGGAGGGTAGACTCTGAAGCCTGTCTAGGTTGCTCAGGGCTCTTGACCGGACAAGGTTTGAAAACTGCTAAGACTGACACTTCAAAGCCTCTCTGGGTAACTTCCTCAGCAGCATTCAGTTCTCAAGACTGAAAATTATTTTTCTTCTATCAGTTTGATGCTCTCCTTTTAAAATTTATGACCACAGTCGCCTCCCCAGGTAGAGAGGCTGCTGTGAAGTCCTGCCTGCAGCAGTTTCATCTCTGGGTTGAACAAGCCCCATTCCCTTGGCTGCTCCTCACCGGGCATAACCTCAGCCTCTGACTCTTGTGGTGGCCCCTACAGGACTCACACCAGTTTGTTGCTGTCTTTTTTTGGATCAGAAAGCTCTCAGCCTTCAGTGATGCCAGAGACTAATGTCCAGCTGACTGTCCACCAGAAACCCTGGATCTTTCTCAAGTGGAGCAGCTTCCCAGCCAGGTGGTCCCCTGTGTATCCTGATGGCTGGGATGAGTCTGCTCCAGGTACAGGACTTGGCATTTGCCACTTCTGAAACTCATGAGGTTTTGTTCAGCCCATTACTGCAGCCTGTTGAGGCTCTTGTGAATGGCAGCCCTGTCCTCAAACACATACATCCTGTAATTCATGTATTAGTGAATTAGGATGCATTGTACCTGTACAACAAGCACAGTTCTATGAGTGGAAACCATTCTAAATGCAAATACAGAATAGCATCTAATTGTAGAAGGTATGAGTGTCAGCACAGGAGAGCTGACCTTGGAAGGCTTATGTTTAATTACACCCTCTTTCTAGACAAAACTGTTGTCACAAACTAAAGGGCTTCAGTACAATTAGACTATTCAAAGTCTGAAGTGGAGCACACAGTGCCATGCCCAGCACCTGGCAGCATCACACCCTGCAGGATTACAGACCTGGCCAGTGTTCAAACACCTCACCAAGAGCTTCCCAAAACTGCAAACCTTAGGCAAGACAACCGCACTGTGCAGCAGCCTCCAAGAGTCGTGTTTGGCCTCACACCCTGCAGAGGCTGCTGCATTTTCAAAAGTGTAAATGCAAGGGTTTTCTATTTCTGTGTAGGCTTTATCTTTAAAAATAAGTAAATAAATAAAGAGGCCTTAGTGATTCAGCAACTATGTGAGATCCACCCCAGAGATCACTGACCCCTCCCAGTTATGATCTCCCCAGAATGCTCTTTTTTCACAGTCATTTCACCATCTCCTTCTACCCACAAAAGAGCAGAAAGCTGCCATCAAAGCAAGAGTTTGCTGAACCCTAGGAGAAAGACAACCACAAATGAACCACGGACTTGCATTCAAGAAACTCTACTCTTAAAATGCCTGTGGGTTTTATTTTTATGTGTGTATATATATATGAAATTACATGTACTGCATACTTAATAATATATAAACTTTAGAAAAACATTCATGTACACACACACACACACCCTGACACTACATGGAAAGGACAAACAAGACACCAATTTATTTTCTCCAGGATCTCTATAATAACTGTTGGGCAAGCATGACTTTGGCATTTTGTCATGATGAATTTTGTACAGCTGTTGCACAGAGGACCCCAGCCTGTAGCTGACACATGGATCACTCAGGAAGGACACAGTGCTTTTCTGTAGGTCCCTTGTGGCCCAAACCCTACCTAGGTCACGTGATGTCTGCCACAAAACCATTTCTGACTTCATTGCAGAGCTCAATCTTATTAATTATCTCATTCCTTTGGTTTACCACATCTGTAGAATCAGGACAGATATCCGAATTTTATAAATTAGCATGCTTTTCATCTGTAGATTCAAAGTAATTTCCACTGAGGATAAAAAGCAGTACATAAATAGTAAGAAAATGAATGTTGTTTTATTCATACAGAACAGGAGACTGAAAGCAGATAATGCTAACCTTTGTCAATCACAGCATAAGGGGAGGATGGGGAAAAAATATGGAAAGAAAAAGGAATCTGTGCAATAAGTAACAAAACACGTAATTACTTTCGCCAGCTGTAGTTACGTTTTAAAAATGTCATAATGTTTTTGGGAGTACAGAATAAAGAACACTTAAAATTACTAGGATTTAAAAATTCAGTATTTGTTTTTGAAGGTATTTTCTGAGAGTCATAGAGAGGACTATTTTCTTTTTATGAAGAGCTATCTGATGCCTGTAGCTACTGGCTACTGGATAGAAAATACATATAAAACTGACAAAACCACAACTGCAGAACAGCTAACTGAAAACATTACTGGAGGTGAGTAAACTCACAATTCTTATATACCCCAAAAAAGACCATTAGCATCAACATTTACTTAAATGCTGATAAGAAACATTTTAAAAAAGGAAAAAAAATCTACACAAATAACAAAGAGATTTGAAAATAGAAAATAGTGTATAAAAACACAACTGATAGATTGCATTCGCAACTGCAAACATTTCATTAAAGCACTTAACAGAAGAAAACCATATATACACACTATCTTTTGAAATTAAATTTTTCTTGAAATAGATGTTCACATGTTGGATTAAATATTCATTAAAATTGAATGAGTCAAAACCATTTCCCTTGATAATACTGCTGATTCCAAGAAAATTTTCTTTCAAATGATTTTCACAGGAAAGCTCAGTATTTCATTTTGATCCACATCTTCAGAAATCAACTAATTTAACTTGATCTTTCCCATTGAACAGAACTTTCATTTCAACAGCCTCTGTTTAAGTGGTATTCTTCATACTACTATGCAATGTTAATAGCTGAACTAGTTTCTTGAAGCTTATCAAAAAGAGTATTGCAGCACAAAAGGACAGGAGTGAACATAAGAGAAGTACTTATGGCATTTACTGTAAAGACACATTACAGTGCAGGATAATTTCTAGATACTGCACTAAATAAAGCATCATCTAATTTCAGACTTTTCCATATGATGATATTAAGGGGGAAAAAAGTTCTCCAAACACATTTTTAGGGCAAGAGGTCTCAGCCAAGTGAAAGTTTGGGAAACTGAAACTATTTAGAACTGCAGAAAGTATTCACAATGTCTCTCTAGTCATCCCTGCACTGAATTCACACGAGCTGTAGTACAGCCATCAGCTCTTGCTCAGTCAGCCAAAAACGTGAACGATACAAACCACTGACGAAGCAGTTATCACAAAGGTCTGGCAGAATACATCCTGTTTGAAATATTAAATATCATTCTTCAGGGAAATGGCTGTACTTCTCAACCAAAGCTTTGTATTTGTTATTCAGGTCGGGAAGTTATGAGAGACAGAAAAGGAAATGTGATTCGGAGCACTGACAGAACTCCTCTGTCCCACAGGTTCATGTCCATTGCTGGGGGATGGGGACACAAGCTCCTCCAGATCACATTCTGAACTTTGTAATTCCAAATCCCTAAACTCACTTAAAAATAGCAAGAGATTGTCAGAGCACCACAAACTTTTAGAGATCTTGCCTTTTTAGTATTCTCTCAGTTGCTGGCAGCCTTTAAGGAATAGCTGTAGGAGGCAAAAGTCTCACGACCCGAGTTACCTTATTTTCAGGAAGCTGCACATTTAACCAGTAGCACAATTTCATAATGTAAAAGCATGCAGCAGAAGGTATCAGCCACAAGGCTTCTTTTCTTAGAAAAAGATCCTCATTAAGAACACAAATTTTGGTCAATAAAACTCAATTTACCCTATTTTATGTTTTTGGGTACCCATTAAATCGAAACAAGTAACAGAATGAACCATGGGTACTCTTTGTGCCTAAAACTTGAGGATTTTCATCAATGGTTTGGATTTTCATTAAAATTTTAGCAACATCTGGGAGAAGGGGGAGAGAATTCACTTTGTTAGAATTTTTTACTTCTGGTCGTCTTTTAAATAACCGTGTCTTAATCTCCACAATACTCTGACAGATAGCACAAGCTGGGTGGTTTAATGACCTGGTTGCATCAGAGAAAATAGAGGAAAATACAAAGACTGCTCTTTCCCCAGTGGCAACTGCTGAAAGGCCTATAGAAATTTGGCTGGAGAAAGCCTATAAAGGAAAATGGAAACACTTGCAAGAAAAAAAGAAATTAATAACAAACAAAACAATTCTAAACCACTCAGCTACAGACACATTCCACAAAGTGGGAAAGCTTGCTTTCCTGACAACAAAATAATATGGAAATTACTATTTATTAGTGGGTATAGTAACTGATATATATTTTATATTTATATATTTTTATATGTTTATGTATGTATGTAAAAAACCTGTAAAGTCAATGCCTTTATTTCAGAAATATCTAACACCAATTACACAATATCTGATGGTTTTTCTACATAGCAAAATAGTGCTTATTAGCTGTTGCTCAACAGTATTTCCTAGATGGATCCCTTCACTCTGCATTAAAAATGTCTATTTTAGTATGCCTTAGGCAAGCTTAAGCTAAAGTGAAAAAAGAAGGTTAATTTTAAAGGTCAGAGTAATAATGTTCTTATAAGGAATAAATGCAGAAAGCTGCTGCTTTTAAAATCCTTAACATTTACACTTTCACATTGAACTTTCTGCACATGCAGTTATCCAAAGGTCAGCACAACACATATGTGTAAATCCACAGCTCCTGGGCACAAAGCTGGGTGTGGAAAAGACACACGGTACTGAGCACCCCCCAAAAAATCCAAACTACTTTCAAAAGGTTGCCACTGAACCTGGCAGAAGGGAGCAACAGCCCAGGTCAAAGAGGGCACGAAGATTTTTGGGAGGGATTAATCCATTGAATGGCCTTTGCAAAACGTCTGAAGACTTCAGCTATGCTCAGAACCATCTTTGGCTCTCCAAAGCTCTATTGTAGGGAGAAATGTTACAGTACCGCACATTGTTTGTTTGTTGGGAAACTGGGTCATAAAACACCCTGCTGGAAAGACAATGGGCAAAATGGAAAATGAAATGTGGCCTAAGAATCTTCACTAGGAGTATTCCATATTTTGGCCAAGAATTATGGCACAGAAGTACCATCCCAACACAAGAAAAGAGTTGTAATGGCTGCCTACAGGAATTATGGAGACTTTCACTACATGCCATAATTCTGAGCAGTGATTTATGCAAAGACAGGATTAGCACTCTAGGTTTTTCAACTCCTTTTTAAGTAACATGCTCCAAAGCATAAGACCACAGCCTTCTGCAAAATCTTTTTTTTTTTAAGCTGCTGTTTCCGTGACACATTCCCTACTCTTTTTGTATCTTCCTGTCTTACCCTCCCTGATTAATTTCCGATTAGTATCTGCATCAGAGGTTATTGGGCAAATTTTGGCAAGATCAGAGGATTTCTATGCTGTATCATCAGCATATTTTAACTGCAAATGCTCTTTGATAAGTCCTTGGAAGATTATGTATTTGAGTGTAATCCTGCAATGGCAGAGTGGCAGTCTTCAAGGCACTGTGCTGGGAAAAGCAGCAGAACGAGACTGTCAAAGAATTAGCCCAAAAGCTCATCTCATGAATTTTTATTTCCTGGACATTTCAGAGTATTTGGCTTTATTCATTAATCTCAACTAGTTTACTAATATCTCTAGCTGAAATATTTTATAAGCTCTTGGTAATGAAATTGTGATAGTGCAGTTCTGCTGATCCTCTTCCTTTCTTAGGGTTTTCCCCTTACTTCAGTCCAGAATGCCTCCCAGGACTTTGTTAATAAAAGAAAGCTTCATAAAATGTTGTAATATTTTTCATGTTTACACTTGTGATCCAGATCTATTTCTTTTCCTACAGAAACAATGTAAGAGAGGGGGAAAAAATGTCCCATGTATGCTGTTTTGGAGATGACCTTTTTCAATCTACCAGAATTCACTCTTCCAACATACATTCCCACACTGCCTTCAAATCTAACTCAAAGCTAAGGATTTTCCAGCAACGATGTGATATGAATAATACATTTGTCAGATGTGGTTTATTTTGTCCCCTTTCCTCCAAAAAGCTGTATAGGCAACTGAAGTTGTAGAGGGGCGGGGGAAGATCTGTTTCTAATGCAGTTGTATTCAAGAAAGCAAAGTTCAAAGAGTGTATCTTGCACTTACCTCAAAGGTATCAAGTTTTACAAGGGCCCTCAGTTCCCTTCCACCCCTCTCCCCACCTCAAGATGTGAGAATAAGCTCCCAGACTTGAAGAATCACAATTCCTCTAGAGCTACATGGCATTGTTTGTTTCACTACCGTTAATCCTGCATGGATTGCACAGCCCGTTCTACAAAGACTACAGACAACACTGCTGTACCAGATCTGCTTTTATTTATGCTCTAAAACACAAAAGCTCAAAAAAAAAGCTTACTCAAGAGACATTTTGCACACTGTTAGGTGCAGTTCTGCAGACAAAAGATAGAAATGTGTCAAGGAGAATGTCAAAGACTCGTCCCTCAAGAGCGTTCGTTTGGTTTGGAATTTTCATCTGTACTGAGCATCCCCTCCTAGAATGCTATTTTAGGAGTGTTTCAAGCTTTCTTCAGGCGTGTTCTTCCCCTGACAGCAGTGCAAGAACTTTTAAGCAGCTACTGTGAGATCGGCCCGCCTTTTGACCTGGTTAATAAATGTTTACAAGTCTCATTTCTAGGCAAGGAAAGCAAAGTTAAGGCAGATCTTGTATGTCATCCTGAGCTGCTAAAATTTAAAGCTCCACATTAAGGAAATCATAGTCAATGACAAGCTTCCGTCAGTATCTGGACAGGGTCAGGATGATTTGTTCCCCAGCGTGCAATTAGCCAGATGTATTTTGTTTGTTTAGCAGCAGAAAAACAAGCCAAATTTGGTAGGCTATCTGGAAATAAACATCATCCAAGGAGGGTCTGGATTCCAAGGTAATAAGAAAAACCCGTTTTCTGGAACATGTAGCCTGAGCAAGGCTTATGTGCTTGGTGTCAAACTGAGCACCAAGCCTGGGATCAGGAAGGAATTTTATGGATTAATCTGGGCTCAGGGAAGCCACTGCTTCCTAGAGAATGGCACTCCTCTAGGAACACGGAGCACCAAATGGATTTCCCATAATTGCAGGCAATCTGAGCAACAATACTGTCTCATCTGCTGTGGCACACTGCTCTAGAGACTTAAATATTCTGGTCAGTTTGATTTGAAAGCACAGCATGCTCAGTAGAAGTGTGAAATTTAACCACTTGCTGTGTCTGGAAGATGTCACTAGAAACACCCTTCTGGTTCCTCTTGGCTGTGAAATGACAGTGAATTCTGCGGGTGAAGAACCTGGCCCCAGCAAAACCACAGCAAAACCTGAACCGGGGCACAACTTCACGCTACAAACTGTCCTCCTTGGCAGAAATTCATCACAAAGATTAAGGAAATTAATAAACACTATCACCTCTGAAGAACCAATCTGGTAATTCAGAGGCCCGATGAACAAGAGACTTTGTGAAAGCAAAGGAAAACAGCAAGACACTGTTTATGTGCAACTGGCCATTTTTCAAGTTTTCATTCCTTTCTGAAAGAGCTCAGAGCAAATTACAGTACTCCTAATTAAAAACTGGTTTTGATTACGGGAGCATAGAAATTGCAACCAAAAACCTTTATATTCTTGGCAGTTTTACACTTCAAAAACTTTAAAAGCCGCTGCTGTTTTGTTCTTCGCTGCTGCTTGCAGAGGGGAGGCGACGGCAGCGCCTGGAGTTCGGGTGCAGTTTTGGGGACGGGGGGGGAGCTCTTTGTTCCTTTATTTAAGCCAGCCCAAGTTCCGAGGCGAAGTTCTCCGTGCCACACAAGCCCCCAGGCCCCGCTGCGGCACAAGCGCGGCCGAAGCCCCAACTTCCCCCTCTCCAAGCTGTCTCTTGCCCCGGAGCATCCGGGCTCGGGGAGCTCGCCAGCAGCCGCCCGACGCCGCCGGGGAGCCGGGGGGAACAGC
>JAHLSL010000062.1:4392549-4414239 GCA_025920805.1 Petroica traversi | reverse complement strand
AGAGAAGAGAAGAGAAGAGAAGAGAAGAGAAGAGAAGAGAAGAGAAGAGAAGAGAAGAGAAGAGAAGAGGAGAAAAAAATTAAAACCATGACAGCAGAATTTGGCGTAGGCTGCAGCATATCGCTTGTTAAGTGTGTCCCTGGGCAAAGAGAGATATCTGTCAATAATTTAAACCTGCTTTAAAATTTCCTTCAGGAAAATTTCCTAAAGGACCACCTTCTCAAATCCTGAATGGATTTGAGAAAATATGTTTACTCCCCAGAAAGCCCCAACATTTGCCTTATTATAGAGACAAAAAATTAAATAACATGCAATCTCTGTCCAACACTTTTCTCTTCAGGATTATTTAAAGCTACAGAGCTAACAAATCAAGTTTCCTTTATATTTTTGAGGCTGATATGATTACAAGGATGAGAGCTGAAAGAAATGAAAGAGATGTTTCTTAGTTTCTGAGGAAAATCTCCTCTATCTGGCATAACACAGCACTGATGGCACCAGCACAGGGTGGAACAAGATGTGGCGAGGTGACTACCTGCATGTGCAGGGTGGCTCAGACTCTGCACTGGGGAGACAAATTGTGCAGGAAAGATAAAGGTAGTAGTAATTTGTAAGGAAAGATCAAGACTCAAAAAGAAAATTGTAGTCTCAATCTAAGAATTCTCAATTATCTCCTCTGGGGAGGCTTAGACACAAAAAAATTATAAAAATGTGTTCCTGCCTATGACTTTGTTCTGTAGTTACTGAAGTCAAGAGCAATATTCCCATTGACTGAAGATGTGCAATTATGAGTCTTGACTGCCTTAGAGGTAACTCATCCATCTTCACTCTGCTAAAAAAGGAGTTTACAACCACATTTCAAGATTAATAAAATATATATACCAAGAAACATCTGGCCATTTCTGGAAGCAACAGTGAAGGATACAGTTGGTTTTTTTTAGAAATTGCATTACTCAAATGATTGACAGGAAGACAGAATCAGTCAAAGTTTTTACATAAAAATATGTAAAATATGTAAAAACATATGTACTTTGCCAACAAATCAGTTAGTTTTCCTTCAGTCTTCAATTATGTATAGCACAAGTATCATATTCCTAAATAATACTGCCCCTTCTGAATAGAAAGCATTTAAAAGTAGGTTAAAAGTATGAACAGTAGATTCTTTACTTAGATTATTATGGGAGCATAATATTTAATCAGTCATTTGAGATCCAATCTGAGACTGCTTATATACTGGTGAATATCCCTTCCATCATGCAGCTTGTCACAGAAGCCACAACAATCCAAATATGAAAACCATGGGTCATTTCCATTGCCTTTTCCCCTGTAAGATTGCCATTTGCTTTGAATTGCCTGAGCAAAGACAATGGAAGCAGGTCCCATATTTGAAAAACAAGAACAAACACAACTGAATATGAACCAGGAATGACAGAAGAGCCAAAAATAAATACCCATAGAAAAAACAGCAAGAGGAATAGACAGTTTAATGAGACTGGGAGTGTGAAGATTAAGACAATTTTCATGCTAATTTTAAACCCAAATTAAGAAGAAGGTGATAAGTATTTTATAAAAAATTGTGTAGGTGTATTTTGGTATATCATCCTTTTCTCAGTGTGTACAGGGTCTATCAGCTTGTTTTAGTTTAGGAGACCAAAAGAGATGACTTTCTGTGTGAAAACATCTTTGAATAAATCACATTATCATATTTGCTAGACTGTGTTTTCTCCTCTGTTTTGTATAAGTCACTGGCTGAATGTGTGAGCACTACACTCAGGTCAGTCAGGTACCTGTGTCTTCTCTAAAGCAACAACTTCTGAAGAGTTTCCATTTATTTCTCAAGTTTCAGGCTGTGTTCTTGGCACAAGTGGGCAGAACTCTTGAATTTAGTAAATATTTAATAATGAAGGAGGAACAAAAAAGGCTAGAAGACCTTTTTCTTTGTATTTATCAGAACTACAATCCCAGGCACTTTTATAAATGTATACTGAACCAAAAATCCATTAACACCTTCCTAGATAACAGTGCCTGTCCATCCTTTGTTTGTTCTGTCAACAGAGCTGGGACACATCTACACTTTGAATAATTTCTGACTCAGACAGAAATAAAACCTCATAATAGTAGGGAATGAGTGTGAACCCAGCCATGGAACCAGGGGAGGGAAGGGAGTGGGGAGAGTCTGAATTGTAAAGAAAAAAACAGCATCAAGTCCTTAGCACAGATAGAAAGGGCATAAGGAAATTGGGGTCAACTAAGCTAAGAGTGGGACAAATGAGAGGAAGACAAAATCCTTGCACTGAGTAGGAGGGTTGGTGGAGCATTTCACATGTGAAAAGGATTGAGACCCCAGCAGAAAAACTGGGGTACACTGGTATGTGTGTCTCAAGGTGGGAGTGTTTACAGTATATTTTCAGTACAGGTGAAGAGGGATGCTGAGCCACCAGCAGAGTAATAAAATATTGACCACATGGTGCCTTAGGTATGAAACAGGGCTTGAGGGAACCCTGAAACAGGAGGTGTCACATGGAAGGGTGTTTTGTATACAGTATGAAAGGTGACTTTAAAAAGAAAAAATCTTGAGACTCACAGAGTGAGGCAAGACAAATGAGGATTCCAGTTAAGCTGGGTGTTCAGGAATCAGTTCCTCTGGAGTCCGTTTGCATAAATTCCCCCACATTGCCTTAAGGAGACTGGAGACAGGAACCTGCTGTCCCAAAGGACTCTTCAGCCACTGGGCTGGAAAGAGTTGCCTGGCAGGTTCTCATGTGGGAATGTTAACCCTTGACTCTTGTACAGCCACCACAAATGTACAGTTGCCTCCTGGCTGTCCATCTCCTCTGGGGAGCCGTGTGTCACTTTGGAGAGGGATGGCTGAGGATATATTCTGCTAGGGCAGCACATCCTCATGGGCTGGACAACAATTTCTTAATGAGTGAAGGCAAGTTGTGTTCAGTCTATCCAGCACTTTGGGAGTGCCTTCATGCAATGACAGAATGAACAGATGCTGAAGAGACAGTTTACAGGGAGCAATTTCTCATTTCTCCACAAAACTGTAACCCTGCACATATGGCCTGTCCACCCATACCCCATATATGTCACACTTTTCTCTCTCTAGAAACAGAGAGGCATTAGTATCTTTGCAAGATTCTTTTGCATTATTGTTACATAACAGTTTGTACATTTTTCTAATCTGACACTTGTAATTTGGGTATATACTTCTATTCTTACTAAAACACATCCAGAACTGCACAGCCTCAGACAGCTTGCTCTCCACCACAAATTCACCACAGAGCTGCTACCAAATAGCAGCACAGGATCTTTTTGTAACACTGTGGTTGTAGCTGACTTCATCTGACAGGTTCATGTCTGCCTCGGGAAGCACCAGCACTGGAGCAAGACTGTGCTCTCAGTATCATCTCAAGCTGTCTTGTGTTTGGGGACAGGTACAGGAAAGGCAGATCTGGCTGGGAATTCTACTGCCAGCATGTGCTACAGTCAGAGGCTGCCCATTTTGGGATGAAGCAGCAGAAATCCTTGGGAGTGGTAAGTTTGAGTGGCCTGTTACAGTGTGGGTATAGACAGGGCACAAAAGTCCTCTGTAGGAGCCCTTGAGGAGACACACTGTAGTCCAAAAAATTAATGAGAAGTGAAGGAAATAGTTTTTTGTTCTCCATCCCTGCAGAATTTGCTGCTCTGAGTATAATTTCATACTCAGGCAGGGAGAGTAGGATTACACAAAATATGATTAAGCATTAGAAATGGAGAAGAGCAATTAAGGTCCATCAGTGCATCCATTTTTAGAAACCTGAAACAAGGGACATAGGACACCATAGTGCTGTGAGCTGTGCAGACACAGGACACTAGGGCTCTACCTCTCAGGACTGAGCAGTTAAGTTTAAAATCAAAGACAATGGACCAAAACAGACAAATCAAGACAGGACAACAACTCAGGCATCTGACAGACCTGCATAGCATTTCCTCATTGGTGTCAGCTCTTCTCCAAAAAGGATAGTTTTGAGGAGTGTAATGAAGTACTTGAGGGACAGTGTGTAATGACAGGTTTACTGATTTTTATGGAGAAATCCTGTGAGAGAGATGCGGGGGCCAGGAAGCAATCCTATTTTCCAAATCTATGCCTGAGATCAAGGCTGGGTGGGAAGAGAGAAGTGAACTTTTGCAGAAATGCAATCTTTTGCCTGTTTTGTGACCAGGCACATGTGTAGCTCTGTATCTGAGTGTTGGTCAGCAAAGCAGGATGTCTCAGTAGGATGTGTCAGTAAATTCCTTGCTGGAACTTCTTTTGTTCAATCCCCTTCAGGTTTTGTATGGTGCCCCTTGACTTGATGCTGAGCCCCTCTGTAGTAAATGCAGCATTTTGCATTTCCAACTTGAAACATGACAGATAATAAACAGGTTTTCTACTTAGAAAAAGGCCTGACCTTGTTCAGGAAGGAAGGTTATTCTGAGCAGTCCTTTTGCAATACCTCCAGGCAAAGAAGGGACTTGTTTTTGTCCTTTATCACTTTTTCTATCAGAGCTGTAAGCCAGCCTTGGCCCATGGCAGTCCCCTTTAGTCTCCAGCTGTTAAGTTTGGATAGGCTTTTCCTTCCCAATTTTCTTGGATGCCACAACTGGCAATCACAAATTTATTGCCCACTTACCAGGAAGAAGGCATCTCATGGAGGTGAGATGCTTGTGAGCCAGAGGTGATGTGTTAAAGTAGAAAATCTGTCTACAAAGCAAATACAGAGTATGCAGACTTTTTGACTGTCCCAGATAGATCACCTTGAAGCAATTTCCTGATGTAAATTAGTTTCCCTTGAAACATCCCAGAAAAAATGCCAGTCTGCTGCAGGGAAACTGAAATATTTCTCATAAAGGAAGATTAATAATGAAAATACAGTCTGAGAAAAAAAAGCCATCTATAGGTGAGTATCCGGTACAGTGAAAATGCAGCTGTAGAGTTACAGATGAACTGATCATAGGAAGGAAATTTGTTGGTTCCTCACATTTAATATCATAAGGTGCTTTCGAAAAATGAAAGTTGAAATTGCACAGAGTATTATTTTGCAACTGTAATATAAATATGTATAATCATAGTATCCAGAGTGGTTCTGTAGCAGCAATCAAAGAGGAATGAAGGAAAGAATGATGCTGCAGTAAGACCATAACCCTGAATAAAAAATGAGAAAAATTTCCTAGTTCCACACTTGCCAGCAAACTCCTTTATCTAGACCCCAATGCTAATGGAAGTTTTTCAATCTGGATATCTGCTGTCACTCACCAGAGGCAATGTGCAGGGTTTCAGAGTGTGTCCCTCCTCTGTCCTCCCCATCCCTGTCCTTGCTGCTGCTGTGATGCTGTGCCTGTTCAGATGGAGCACACTGTAGAGCCTTCTTTTCCCAGTCACCTGAATTTTCTTCCAGTGAAAAACAGATGCAGGAATGGCAATAAAATTGAACACCTGAACCTTATCCTCATATGTATTTAAAAGGTGGCCAGGATACATTTTGGATACTGATGTCCCCGGTGTCACAATTTTAGACACACCTGGAAGGTACAAGTTGCCTGATACCAGATCTCAAAAATTAGGGATTAAACTGTGTTTCTTAATGCCTTCCACTGTAAAACAGTAGTAATATTTTCCAGCAAAGCAAGGAATGCTGGCAAAGTCAGCTTTTTTTTCATAATCAGATAAGTGCACCAGGAGAATAATTATTTGTCTATTAGCACTTGATTTGCATGTGGCTTCAAAATCATCCATGAAAGATGGTATTAATATATATATATTCTGAACGTCTGAATGTGAAATGGCTGCTGTTACAATTAAAAAGGCTGAGGAAGCCTCTGGAATATTGATAGGGAAATGTCTGTGTGAGATTTTAGTTAATTAAAGCATGTAATTTATTAAAACAACAAAACACAGTGAACTGATTCAAGACCATCTGTCTAGGGTAATCCTAACTATATAGTCATAGTTTTGCATCATTGGAGTAATAACCATAGTTGAGCAAACATTTGGAAAGAAAAATAAATTCATCAAGGATAAGTTCTATGTGTGAGCCCAATGAGAAGCCCAGTCCTCAGTCAGGACTGGGCCTCTAGGCTTTGACAATATAAAAAAAGGAACGGGGAAAGGGAATGAAAAATAACTGAAGACTAAACATCAGTTTTAACAGGTTTAAAGCTGTTGATTAATACATCCTTGACTAATAAAAAGCATATTTTGTCTTCTTAATTACTCAAGTTTTGTCCGTTTAAACAATATTTTGTTATTTTGAGTCTTCCTCCAGAGATTTTTATCAGAATGAACAGCAATCAAAACATGCATTAGGATGTTTTTCTTTGATAAAAAAAAGAAAAGAAAAGCCTATTCCTCCTATGACAGTGTTTGAATTTTAATGTAAAATGCATTTTGAGATAATCCTCACTTACAGAGGCTTGTTCTTGCACTGAAGGATGACAGGCTTTTAAATCTGCCAAGGATGAGTTCAGAACTTTCTTTCTGGCTCTGCATTGCTTCTGCAGTACTTGCTGACACCACTGCAGCTTAGGGGAGCATAAGGAGTTTACCTTAATTTAAGGGTGAGCTGTAGAAATGGGAAATGCTGACAGCTGGACCTCAAAGGTGAAGAAGGAACTGACATTAAAATCATCTTTCTAAGAACAAAATGGATAAGCAAGAGTAGCAAATAGCCAGGCTTTAAAAGAGATTCTTTCTATACTCACTAATTCACATTAGCTGTATCCATTTTATCAATTGCAAGAAGTTAAGGCTATGCCTATGCCAGCAAATTCAATGTACTTATGATCCCACTGAGGGCCACTGTGACTACCCATGTAGTTAAACTCCCTTATCTCCCCAAACAGGGTGGCTGCATCCAACTGCACATTGCAAATAGTCTGTGACCAATTCCCACAGAACATCCAGGGACTGTCTGGGGAACGGCTACACACCCTGGTACAAGTGTCAGGAGAGCCTTCTGCCAGGAGCTCTTCTGGGATCCTTCCTGCAGCTTCATAGTCTGGATGCTCACATTCTAATTCCAAGGGACATTTACTATCTCCTTCACCAGTGCAGGGAGAGCAGTGCATTTGCCAGCTTACATGAATAAATGTGTTGAAGTCATCAGAACAACTCATACTGATGAAGCATAAATCTAGTATGTTGTACCATTGATGTAAAACTACAATATGATTAGGAATTATTACAACATCAGTCTCTGCATAGTCATAAGCATTTATTCTGTTAAGCCACAGACCTCTGGAGATCTGGTGTCTATTTATATGCCTAGAGTTACTTGCATACTTCAGGGTTTGACACACTGTGGTCGAGACACAGACAGACAGTAAAATCTACTGGGAAAGCACTTTACAACGTTCAGTTTATTTCTTTTGGCAACTGAAATCTATATTATACTTCTGTTAGCTCTTCACTATGTCCTGATTCAGAAAATTGGTATTGTGAATGATTTGGACTGGGGAAGGTAAGGCCCTCACCACAAGATAGGAGATGTATGAATTGTTGAAAGTAGCCAGAACCCTACCAGAATTTCAAAGCTAGCAGAGTTTTATTGTGGTTTTCTCCAACAGAACCTTTGGACTCACCTATAGGAAATAGTATGTGGATAATATATTTTATAGTTTCAGCAAAGGACAGACCAAACACGCAGTAACTTGCTTAGGATTAAAGATGAGATGTACAAGACCATGGGAAGTAAAATATTCCCTGCTCAAATTTATAAGCTTCATGAACATTCTCTTAAAATTAAACTTGTATGCATAGTTATCAACCCCACTTCCTGGTCACACAAGATCTGGTTCCAGATTACAGGCCTGCAGCAAAAGAAGCAAATCAACAGAGCAGGAAAGAGTGGAAGACAAAATTAGTATTTATTTTTTACTCACCTAAGTAATCAAGTATTTCCATATGCCACACAGCAATTGAAACTTGGTTTCCAACTCATTTTCATCTATGCTGGATCTTCATGAATGGTGCGACCTTTGATTAAAACTCTTTGTGAGGCTGGGATATATAATATTGCTCTCCTGTGTAGATTCCTTTTACCTAACATAGCTTGGGTTCATGGTACACGTACACGCAGTAGGCTTTCCCTCTGCTATATTCAACTGTTTTCCTGATATATGGATGGACCAGTATGTTTGAAACTGCAGCCTCTGAATAAAACTGGGCTCAGAGGTGCCAGGGGTTGTTTGCAGAGGGAGGACAGACAGACACAAAAGAGCACATATATGCTCAGAGCAAGACTGCATCATCGTAATTTCCATAGAAGCTAAAAAGAAATAAACATAGAAGTCTGATTTTGCTGCACAATGTCTCCCTTAATTGTCAAAGTTCAGCTGGGCTAGAAACTGAGTTAACCACATTTTAATGCTAAGCATATCTGAAGACTCATGCTGCAAGCCTAAGGCAAGTGTGCTCTCAGAAAGTAGGCTCCACACCAGGCACTCGATGCAGCCACAACAAATCATCTTCATTTGCACATCTAGATCCTGAAACAGGGTGTAAAAGACCATGCACACTGCAGCATAAGTGTGGGAACGAGAAAATAAAACCGCCCTCACAAATTAAAATATGGAAGTTCTGCTGCACCAACGGTGATTCAGACCTACTTCTCTCACCCCTGCCAAGAAATTCAGGACACCTCCTCTTCAGAAATCTCTGGCCACGTTATTGAAATACTTGCACGTCCCAAATTCTGTCAGAAAGTGCACACATCCTCTTTCCAGATCTTGGCAGATAAATCGAGTGATTTATGAGGAGTAATCTGGGATCTCAGGTTCCTAAGGCTCCGTTACATACTTCACAATAGCTCAGCAACAGATGCTGTTGGTAGGAACTCGGTGTATGTACTGCACAGAGGAATTCTCACTGAAGCAAATCGACTTTGCTGTGAAGTATGTTGGGAAGCTCATGTGTGGGAGGAGAGAAAAGGTTCCTGTGTCTCCACCACAGGTTCCACAGAATCCCAGTGGGTCTCAGCTGCTCTGAGTGGATCCTATTAACTGGATGTCTGGGGTTCAGGGACAGAGTTAGTTGTTTTCCTCTCCAAAGAATGTGTATGACTTTGTAGATTATAATTACTCAAATTATCCTGTATCCTGCTGCTCCTCAGGGGCGAAAGAGCTCTCCCCTCTGGTTGACTATTGGCCAACTGAAATCACTTTGGTTTGGGGAGGAGGGAAAGGCCAGAGCTGTGACCTATGAAACAGATCTGTGAATCTCTTGGTTTATAAATCCCAGCAGAGAGAGGCTGGCTCCCTTATGACAGCTGCCTGTAAACCCTGTGACCTGACAGTGAACAAAATGTCAAGTCCTCTTAACAAAGGAATTGCCAGACTGCTGCTCAAAGAGAGGAAGTTCTCAAGTAGGTATTTGTCATTTAAGTGACACTCCTCTCTACTGAATGCAGGCTTCATCGCAGCATTTCCTACTATTGTTGCCTAGCATCTGGATTCCTGCTGCTCCCCTCCAGGGGCTGGGGATACTTCTCCAGAAGTTTCAAGCACATAATTAGATTGTTCCCTTAGTAAGCAGAATTTCCTGGAGGGGAAGCACATTGCAGCACTGTTCCACAACTTGCCTAAGCTGCCAGCAAGAGCCAAGGAGAAGGCTGGTTCTTGAATCTGCAAGGATCTGCTAACTCAGTTGGCCCAGAGTGCATAGCAGTAAGCATTTGGCGGGGCTCTGACATAAGAGTTGCATGTATTTAATAATATGTTTTGGATAGCAGAGTCCAAGAAGAGCTGGGCTGCAATTTGGCAGGACTAACCTAATAGCTTGGTGTTGCAAACAGGCTGTGATCCTATTCCCATCTTCCCCCTTGGCCCTCTGCTCCCATCAGAGCCTCCTGCTCCTTCCACAGAATTGCTTGGTGTGGAGCTCATCCAAACATGCCAGGTGACCAAGAAAGCTGACTCAGCTCCTAAGCTCAGGAGACCACTCACTTTTTTGCTGGCTTTGTTTTCTGATGCAAACAGTGAGATAAACTGACCCACTCAAAACTAAGTGCAACACGAACACTGGCATTGGTGCAAGGCAAGCATTAATGGCATGTGCCTGTGTGGGAGGAAATGCAGGACAAAAAAAGAAGAGCAGCCCTCCTACAGGAGCAGCAAACTGTTAAATTGCATTCAGCATCACATGAAACCCCACTCTTGGTCCTTGCTCATTGCTAAGTCCTTTTTTTTTTCTTTTCTTAAATTCCAAAACCCTACAGTGGGTGATATCTAGTTTATTTTGGGACTCAGTGTGCATTTCAAACAGATTTATTTTACAGGAGGTATGGATGATGGCAACCCACTGGGCAGATAGCAGGCCAAACTGTACTTTGGAGTTCGATTCCAACACAGCAGAAGCTGCTCTAAATTTGGGCTACTGCTGGCTGATTCCCCTCCCTCGATACTCACACACTTCTTCTTTTCCAGCACGTTTTGGCCTTATGTTTTCCATAGCATTGGTGCCAGTGGAACCAGAAGATAAATCTAACCTGTCCTGAGAGTTTTTCCTGGGAATCTGTTTTCTGAATCAGACAACTGCACAAGTCCATCCCATTAAATGGATGGGGTATGAACATTTAGCTGATGGTGTAAACAAATGAAGAAAGACACTTTGCATTTTTAACAGTGTGTCAGTTTTTTAACATGTGTGGTAGCTGAGTTTTCAAACTTTGGCACTAAGAACAAAAGGGGAAAATTAGCAAGGGATTAATGGAGTATTTCATCTCTAGGCAGGTACTAAAAGACATTAGTTCACAAGCTTTCTTTAGGCATCTTTCTCCCTTTCCAGGAACTGAGGAAATTAAGTAGTGGTGCATCCTCTTCCTACGAACAAAACCTCTGAATGAGGGAGAGCAGAATCTCTTGAAGCCAGACAGAGGGAAAGTCAAGACAAGAAAGAGAAGAGCTGAGATTCTTCTTCTCATGTTCAGACTTCTCTCTGTGTAAGATCGGGACATATTTTGATCCCTCCTTCCTTTCATTTGTTTCTAGATTTAGGTAACTAGCTCTGCCCTGGGAAATAAATGTGTCCTCCTGAAAAGTGGCCTCCAAGGAAAAATAGACAATGGTTTAAATATCCAGTTGTTGTGGGTTGACACTGGCTGGATGCTGCTCACTTACTGCCCTCTGCAGCTGGATAGAGGGGAGAAAATTTAACAAAGGGTTCAGGAGTTGAGATAAAGACTGGGAGAGGTCACTCATCAAATACTGTCAAGGGCAAAAAACAGGCTTGACTTAGAGTGAAGTGAATTTATTACTAATAAAATCAGAGCAGGATAACAAGAGGTAAAATAAGCTCTTAAAAAACCACCTTGGTCACCCCAACCCCTTCCTCCTTCTCACTGACTGTGCAGGGAAACAGGGAATGGGGGTTTTGGTCAGTTCATCACCTGTTATTTTTCTCTCACTGCTCAGGGAGAGAAGTTGTTCCCCTGCTGCACGTCTTGGAGGTTGAGCTAAGGCAATATACTAAAGCAAAGGAAAACAAAGTAAGTGAAAGTTTTTGCCTCACAACACATAGCAGGTTCTCCAGAAGGCAAACATGGTAGAATAACAAACACTCCTCTCCCCCTTCTTCCTCTATCCCTTATCTTTTATATCTGAGCTGATCATATTGTATGGAATATCCCTTTGGTTAACTTGGGTCAGCTGGCCTGGTTGTGTCCCCACCCAGGATCTTTGCCACTCCTAGCCCCTTGATGGGGGGAAGGAAGGAGGGAGAGTGCAGCTCAGCAGTAGCCAAAACACTGGAGTGGTATCAGCATCTTCCAGCTACCAAGGCAAAGCACAGCACTGTGAAGGCTGCTAAGGAAAAAAACTAACTCTATCTCAGTCACACCCAATACCCCAGTCAAAGAAAAAAGAGGTCAGGATTTTCCTCAGAGGGACACTGTTCAAACATGCAGTTCCCTTCCCAAAAGGAGAGCTTCTTAAGCCAGAAACAGGAGGCTGAGGTGCATGACCCTCCCCACCGACAGCAGAGACTCCTAGACAAGAAAAAACAATGAAGACTCACAAAGCCAGGAAAAGCACAAGCAATAATAGGAAGTCCAACTCTGTACCTTAGCTATGGAGGTGCTCCCCTGAGAAATGGAGATCTTGGGTACCAGCCCTTGCTTTCAGCATAGATTACAGTTTTTTAATCCAGTGACTCCTTAAAGCAAACCACACAATTCCAGGGGCAGGCCTATAGGCAAGGTATTAATTCTCCTTACTTACTAAATTCTTTGATTTTTTAAAACACAAGACATTTGTACGGTTTGTAATAACATGCTGTGAATGCCCAGCAGCTCCAAGCAGGAGAGAGAATGAATGCTTTGTTATTCTAGGAAAATAGATGTGTATTTTTACCGTAGTCATAACAAAGGAGGCTTCAAGCATTCCTATACATGCCAGTTGGATTGTTTTTCTCATCACAGATATTCATCTGTCTGCAGATTGTAACGTCTTTCTATGCTCATATGTGATGCATTCTGACAGCTTTTCTACAGTTAGAATTTGATATTTCAAGAAATCCATTCACAGTCTGGCTTTGATTATAGCATGTGCAGTTACTTCAGCTTCCGCCTCACTTTCCATTTTATTTTCAGCAAACTTTGGTTAGCATATTCTCCTACATGTGTCAAATTTCAAATTGGAAAGGACTTGTTTCAATTCTCCTTCTCTTAATAGAAGCTTGTCATCTCTTCAAAAGATAGAGGAAATGTGGTGTGACTGAGAGTTAGATTCCCTTCCTATATACTGTTACTGGAAAATTAGTGCACATCAGGTGTTTGGGAGTGAACACATGATGTTGTTCCAGCAGGAGCAAGATTGCCAGAGGTCAGTCTGAAAGTAGGGACATTGCATGGCTTCTCCAGCTGACCTACTGCTGCTCTTCAGATGTTGAAACAAACCACAGCATTTTGTTTTCATAAAAACACGCCATGATGTAATCGTGCACACGAGATTAAAAGCAAACACTTCTAATAAGGACTGCAACAAGAGACACTAAAATCACAGTAAAAAAAGGACAAAACTACAGTCTATGCAAAAAAATTAATGTTTAAAGACTTTTAAGTTTTAATGTATCAAACTCTGAAACCTTTTCTAACTGCTTATGTCTGAACAGAATTTCAATATAATTTCCTTTCATAAACAATCTTAAAAATCTTTGTTGAGTTCTCCTCTAGTTCACAAAGTTCTGTACCATTAGGCTACTATTTAATTTGTAATTTCTTTTTTTTTTCTCAGCACCTATGTTCAGGCTGGGTCGAGGAGCTTGGTGAGAAGGAGGAATATGGACTTAGGATTTTATCTCTGCAGAGTCTGGCATGGTCTTCTGTTTTGAGACTGCACCTTAGTACCTGTATTGTCTGTTTTGGTGAGAGAGAGGCAACTGTTTGTCTAGGAGGACAAAAGAACCAACAGTACCTGTGAATTCACAAGCCAGGAGCTTTGTGTGGGTCTCTCATAAGCGAGGGACAATTTTGCAGGCATCTGACAGCCTGAGAGAATAAGAAATCCCACAGAGATAGGATAGCCTTTTCACAGAGACAAAATCACGCCTGTTTATGAAATATCTGTTTCCTGAAAAATAAATTTTCAAGCTCGTATTATATATATTTATATATTATATAAAGATAGGTATGTGAGTTAACAGAGAAAGAAGGCCTAAAGTCCCTAAACCAACACAAGACGTGGCTACATGCAGAATGCATGTCTGGAATACCAACATTATCTTTGCTTGGGGTCTGGAGGAACGTGTCATGGTTGTCTTTTGGCCTGAGTACATTTCCTGTGAATCCAAGGTGCAAAGAAGTGGGTGAGGCAAAAGGACAGACTGGTGCACACCCAAGGCTCACCCTGACATACCAGACGTGTGTTTGGACTTGGGACTGCTGCAGAGACACTCCTGCCTTCTGCTGTTTACCCCATGAGATTCTTTGATTTTGCTGGCATGTAACAGCAAGGTACAGTCAGTGCTGGGAGGAAAAAAACAGCAAGGTAGAGTCAGTGCTGTGATCTCAGCACTATCCTGTAACCTGCACTGGCCAGGCAGGGAGCTGGAGCTGCTGGATGACTGCAGAAGGACACTCTACTGTGACAGTGATTCCACTTATCCACATATCAGAAGCAACCCAAATAGTTCATCCCACTGCCTACAATTCTATAAACATCCTGCCTGCATCTGTGCTGAATGTAATCCTGTTCTTGTGAGACTCCTCAAAAAACAGTAGAACTACACTATGTTTTATAGGACAAAATGTCACAGCTTGGAAGGCAGAAGCACTTGGCAGAGTTATCAGCATCAAGAATAAATGTACTTGAGCAGTCCCAGCACAAAAGTGTTCTCGTGTACTCTGACCTGCAAGACAGAGGAATCTGCCAGGTACTGTATACTCAGCCACAATCTACCAAACAGCTTAAATATGTTCTTAATTGCAAGCAATGAGACCAAAGCCCAAAGTTAAACAGAGGGAGAGGCATGCTATTGAACTGAGGGAAAAAACCCTCAGCACTTCACAAGGTCAACCCTTAGAAAAATGGACATTCATTTCTTGAAGTACCATAACTGTTCACATTTGAGCCTTGAATTTGGATATGAGGGTGACTGCTATTGCAAGGTGCATGACTCAGGCCCTGAGTAACCAGAACAAAATGAGAGACAAGTGAGAATTAGAAGTGTAAGGGATACTGTGGGGGAAGAAGCGAGCGACTGAGTAAGAGGGTTCCCTGAGGTGAACTCCCTGCCACACTACCTGCAAATGCTCATAACTCACTCCTATGGCATTCTTTTCAGTGCCAACTTTATTACCAGATAACCTAAGTGTCATTTATGAAGCACCTGGGGACAAGAAATACGTATGATCCCAGCCTGACTGCCTTCCCTCCTAATGTAGTGACTCCACAGCTCTTACTGGGATGGGGGCAGGGAAAAGCAGGTATTATGAAAGAAATTCGGTGAGGTTAAGAGAAATGAAAACATGCTAATTATTCTCCTGTCATGATACTTTTCGAGGTCTGTAAAGATGTGACAGATTGTACTGGTTGCTTTTGCTATTCTGCATTCCAGTGTGCATTTAGCATATATGCCTTATGTGCTCAAGTTCATGCCTACAAAGCAGCTTTTAATGCAGGATTTTCCAATGCTGGCATTGTCATTTGCATAACATATGAAATTTTGACAGGCAGCGTGTAGCTGAGCAAGGTTCTGTGCCTTTACAAGGCACACGAAACAGGATCTAGCACAAGAAGTTTACATTAAACAGGTAAAAAACCCAGAAAATTTTCAAAAATACCCTGATATCAGGGATACATTGATCTGAACAATGCATGAACTCTTGTCAGATTACTTTCATTGACTGCCACCTATCTAGCACAAGGTGGCATGGTAAGACTGCGTGGCTTTTGACTATCTTATGTCAGTACTATGTAGCAGTTCGAGCTAAAAAGGAGATGTGATATGAATAAACATGAACTGTAGTTAGGATTTTTCCGCTGGAGGGGAGTTTGGTGTGAATTTAACATAGAAATCATAGAATTCATCTTAGGAATCAGAATGGTTTGGGTTAGTAAGGACCTTAGAGACCATCCAGTTCCAACCCCCCTACCGTGGGCAGGGACACCTTCAACTGGATCAGGAGGCTCAGGGTCCCACCCAACCTGGCCTCTTCAATGACAAAGTCCTTCAGTGGCTTCTTCCTCTCTGGAAGCAGATAAAGTGACTCTCTAAAGAGCTCTGTTGGCCACCTGAAAGCACCCACATGAGCCACTTCTGAAAAATGTCTTTTCAATGGGCTTTCAGTATCTATGCTTGTGGATGATCAAAAATGCAGAAACAACTCTTCACCTGGCCTGCCACTAAGCCTTGAATAACCCATCTATAGACATAGTGAATTTGCCAGCCCTTAAATGACAGCAGAGTCTCTTTCTGCATATGTTAATATCCAAATAAATGTCAGAGTCCTGAAGTAGAGGGCTGTTTCACAAAGGACAGACCACTACTGATCGTATTCTTTCCCAGGCTTAATGGCTATGAACTCTCCCCTCAATTCACATGGAATCAGCACTGTTAGTAGTTTGTTATATTTCAGAATGTCCCATGGGATCCTATTTGGCTGCTGAGTCAAAGTCATTCTGTAATTGCTTTTGGAATAGTGTATCATACTGTTTTCTCAGCTGCCAGTAAAAACTTTCCCCAGTTCTCCCAAGACTTTTCTTTCATAAGTTTTACCTCTGCCCATCTCCAACTGCTAGGAGGGAAACAACTTTTTTTTCATTTTTGCTCATGTAGTTTTCTAAATAAATCTTCCATTTTATCTTTACCCTAGAACTCAGTTCTTACAACTAATTTAAGCCAGGTACCTCTATTTCTGGCTGGTGTTCTGCTCTTTCTGAATCTCAGGACAGAAGCTGATGCTGATGTCAGCTGCAGGTATTTGAAAACGTGTCTGGAAGTTGCATTAAGCAGGTGAAAATCTGAGTAGCATCTTGGAGATTAGAAGATGAACTCACCTAGTTAAAAGCCAGGTGACCAGTCTAAATGGGAAGAGATGACAGCTTTATCTTTAGCAGACAATGGGGCACAATAAAAGGATGAGGGAGATGTGGGAAGAGATTCAGTCTAAGTAAATTACAACTCCTATCAGCCGAGCTGGAATTCAGCATGTGGGGAGAGCTGGGACTGCAGCTGTCATCATTGCCCTTGGAGTTTTTTGAGAGGGAAAGTAAACAACTCTAAATTTCAGCCTGGCTTCTACAGAAGCTTGCGTGGGTGTCCCAGTAGTTTTTGGTAAACAGGTTACAGCAGGAGCCACCAGCAAAGTGAGATTTTTTTTCCCAAATAAACAAGTTTAACTTAATGAAGACTCAAAATTACTATGTGTTGGGGGGTTACCCCAGGAGTCTCATTATCTCTAATTGGATGTTTTATTTCATGAAGTAGTCAGCATTAACTTTTAGCTTGATGAGAGAAAAATCTCATATTTAATTGCCCCCAAATTTTCCTTTATTCCTGGGAAGACTTGGCAGGATTGTGAATATCTCTAGTGGCCAAGCTGTCAAGCAAGCTTTTCCTTTTCAAAGGACATTCTTTTTTTCTTTCTTTCTTTCTTTTTTTCCCCTCCCCTCACTATCCAGGGCCAATTTTGGTTCTCTTTCCCACTCAACACCTCCTACTTCATAGCAGCACTGGTCCCTACAAGCCCTCCAGCAGACTGAAAGCAAGGACTGCTTTCTGCCTGGGTGACTTCCTGTCTTGAGGGCTCTGTGCTCAAATTTACACCAGCAGAAATCAGTGTAACTCAAGTTTAATATAGCTCAAAGTAGAGCTAATTCTGTGCTGAAACAGTCTGGAATGGCACACCAAACTCTGGTTTTGGCCATACATACTAGTGTTTCACACTCCTTCTCCCGCAAAAAATAAGTTTTGACTCATAGTATTATCTATTTTTACCTCATCTTTAACCTATTCTAAAATTACACCCGTTAAGCAAAGCCACCTTTTTCATTTCCTTTCTTATCTCATTGGTCTAAAATCACTATCTAACATAAGTGAACAGGGAAACAGAGATTTATTTTTAAATAGCAATAAGAAATGGATGATTTATCAGACACATTTCAAAATATTAATGGTGCAAAGACATCTTGATAAATGAGGGACGATTATTTTCATCTTCACAGATGAAAGTATGGCTGTGAAATCCTTCCAAGCGGTGCTCAAGAAGTTTGATTTCTATTTTAGTTAGTATTTGACAGAAAGGATTTTATTTTTACATTATCTAGGGGAAGTGGAAATGAGTGTTTGTTCTGTCCTTTTTCCTTCTTGCTCTCCTTGCTTATCCTCCTGCCTTTTTATTTGTAGTGATTGCAGTGCTTTATTACACATGGTACTGAGAGCCTTTGGGAATTATGTATCTTCTGTAGTCAGTATTTTTCCTTATTATTTTAAGGTGTGGTAAACCCAACAGTTGCCAACTGAACACTTGATGTGTAGTGTCTGGAATGTATAAATAAGAAGACAGCTGAAAATCACTGTAGCCTAGAAAAGACACAGATTTTATCTGAAGCACAGACCTGCTTTGGGCTTCTTAGGCAAGATTCTCTTCAGCTCAGCTTCCAAGTTCTAAACTGATCCTGTAGTTCATGAAAAGAAAGGTAGGAATACCTGAAGTTAAAAAGTCACAGTATTATGTTGGAAGAAAAGGCTTTGCAATAGAGGAATCCTAGGTCTGAATTGCACTGAATTATGAATAAGAGACGGAGAAGATTTCACTTTTCAGCACGAGCCCACAGTGCCATGAAATTAGTTGTAATGAAAGCCAGGCTCTGAAGGCATGGTTCCATATGATGAGGTTAGAGCTCACTCTCTAACACAGAGGGAAATGAGCACCCTCTCCCAAATCAAATATTCTTCAGTCTGGTTATTGAGTTGAAGTGGCTCATGGGCCATATGGCAAACACCAAGGAGGAGCTAAGGGCAGGGGATGAAAATCTGCAGTTGGGTCCCGAAAAGTCAGCAACATCTCAGCTTCTTGGCCTTGGTGAACTATCAGATCAGAGCATCTGCTCCTAGACCTGTCTAAAGGATCAGTTTGCTCTGCAGATCATCACTTCAAGGCCTATTCTGGACAAGACTCAATTGAACAAGATAAAATAAGCTCTTTTTGCTTGTGCTAGCAGTGAATTCAGTATGCCATTGAATAGACAATATGAAATGAAAGAGCTCTGAAATGTCTCATAAACTCACTGTGCAAAGATCCATGTATGTCCACACAAACTTAAATGTTCTCAGACTACTGGAAAAAATTGGGAACAATGCTTAGTTATTCAGGAGGGGCATGATCTTTAAAGAAGCAGATCTGGCTCAAAACCAACACAACTATGAAAAAAGTTTACCCAGGGGAAAGAAGGCCAAAAGCACTGAAGAACTGAGGTAACAGAGGAACCAACACTGGGGGAACAGAGGCTCTGTTGTTTTTATAGGCAAATGTTTCAGAAGTCTATTCAGCAAATTATTCACTCAGTCTTAAAGTAATCAGCCCATGGGGCAAGTTTGAGGCATGATCCCATTTCACCAAGCCTTTCCCTTTGTCCTGAAGGAGATGACCCCTCTGACAGGGTCTGAATGACTTTCTGTGTCTTGGCACAGGCAGGCATTCCCTGATACCTCTGGTCTCACCCTGTCCTCCCACACAGAGGCACGAGCACAATAAAGTCTCTGCCTATTCCACTGCACTCCCCAGCCATGGCTGCATTGCCAGGGCAAGGAGAAGGAAAGGACTGAGCAGTAGAAAGAAGACAGTTGTCCATGTTGCCTGTAAGAGAGACAGGAATTTGAGAACTGGGGAGAGAAGGGTGGCAGCTCCAGTGAAAGATGGGTGATATTGGCCTGGTTGGGTGGGAGTAGTACTGCTGTCAAGAGGAAGAGAGGGAACAGGCTCCTGGGCACAAGGAGAATGAAATATCAGCCTACAGAAATCTCCTATAACTGATATTCACACCTATCAACTTTGGGTGTGCTATTAATGCTGCAAGCTTTCAGCTTGAGTGAAACCACCATTATTGCCCTGAAATATATCAGCAGTACTTCAGGGCTAAATAATTCAGATGTCAAAATGAGTATGAGGAAGAAAATGATTTAGTGGAAGGGCTGCTTTGTTTTTGAGGTTGCTATTTCTTTCTATTTATGCACCCATACAGACACTAACAAATCAGTGAACTGGATGCACAACCAGACACCATCACTGATTACATCTTTGCCTGAACAAAAGCAAGGAAATAGAGGAGGAGGAAAAAAGCAAGCAAAAGTTATTTAAAAGACAGAACTATTTGATGAGATTTTATCTGCTTAGCAGTTTAAACAGAATTCCCAAACTATTTACAATCAGAATGTTGAGAGTTGTTAGGCATTGCAAATGAATTTTAAATAACTCCTGCTGGCAAAGTTTTTTTTCTCAGAATTGCCAAATCTCATTGCTTTATCACAAATCTCATAATGTTGCACTGCTTATTTAAATCGCAATTCAAAGAATCACTGACAATGAGCCTCATTTTTAAAAAGCCTTTCTTGCCTTTTTTTTTAAAGTGTAAATTTCTCAGGAACATACTTATTGCATAAGGTAACAGATAATCAGAATAAATAACAGAGCAGTCAGAGCAGTTCACTTAGGCTTTTCTCTAATCAGGGGAGAAGAAAATCAGTGTTTACTGGCAGCTGCCTGCTGACAGCAGAAGGACTCAGTGTCTGGGGCTCGCTGTTGTTCTGTGGCAGTGCTTGCCTCTGTTAACAAACCCTGGCCCCAGATTAGCTCTCACTCAGTACTCCCTCCTCTTCCCTCCACTCTGGCCTCTCAGGGTCTTTCCACATTACTGGAACTTTCATGAATATAAAAAAACTCCACTGGCTTCACTGTGACCCCACCCAGAAGGAGAGACCCGTTTCACCAGCCCATACATAGCACCATTAAAAACAAAACCCACAACACAGCAGTACTTTTAAATTATAACTCAACTACTGGCAGGGCTGGGGGCAGGATTTGCACCTGTTACCTGCCCTGACCATTGTGGGTAGAGGTCCATGAAGGGCACCAAGCTGCCTTCAGCCTTCATGGACACACAGGTCTGCACGAGCAGTGTCAGGAGGTCAGTGTTGCCTCTGGTGATGGCACAGGACAGCCAGCCCAGCTAAAATCCTTGTCTTGGTTTGATTTAAGGCTTGTCATGTATTCAGCATCAAGCACTTAACCTTCTTTGGTTGTCAGTAAAGCACCATATATAAATGTCTAAAGGGGAGGCGTCAAGAGGATGGAGCCAGGCACTTCTCAGTGGGGTCAGGCAATAGGACAAGAGGCAATGGGCAGAAACTGATGCACAGGAAGCTCCACCTGAACTTGAGGAAGAACTTCTTTACTGTGTGTGTGACCATGCACTAGAACAGAACGCCTAGAGAGCTTGTGGAGTCTCCCTCACTGGAGATACCAAGAACCCTCTGGATGCAATCCTGTGAAAGGTCTACCTCTCCAGGACAGCCCTGCTTGAGCAGGGAGGTGGGACCAGATAACCCTCCGTGGTCTCAACCTGATCCTTTCTGTGATTCTGTGATTTCAACCTCCATCTGATCAAAGGTACCTGAAGGAATCTTGGACACCAAGACTCTCAAAAATTGAGTTAAACCCCTGAAGATGTAATTCAGTTGCACACATTTCATCTGCAGCCTGTTTTCTGTGTCTTTGCATACATCAGTTCTCTGGAAGCTCTTTGTGGAGACCCAGGGACTGGAAATGCATTCCAGCTGGAATGGTTGTAGGAAGCCAGGAGTGGCTTGGCCTCTTCTCCCTGACAACTTCCAACAGGAGGACAAGAGGTCACAGTCTTCAGCTGCACCAGGCGAGGTTTAAGTTGCACATCAGGAACATTTTCTCCGCAGAAAAGCTGGTTAAACATTGGAATGGGCTGCCCAGGGAGGTGGCGGAGTCACCGCCCCTGGGGGTGCTTAAGGAAAGACTGGACGTGGCACTCAGCGCCGTGGTCCAGCTGACCTGTGATTCAAGGAGCGAGCCGGCGGCAAGACCAGGCGCACACAGACGCGTACCTGGGCTCCCGGGCACCACCATTCCCGGGCACCACCTTTCCCTCACACCCGGCTCCCTGGGCCGGGCGCCGCCGATCCCCCGGGAGCGGGAAGGAGTGAGG
>JAHLSL010000062.1:4380618-4392149 GCA_025920805.1 Petroica traversi | reverse complement strand
CACTTGGTTGGCACCTGCGGTTGCACTTCACTTGCCTGTGAAGTGCAGGCTCACGCGCCCATTTTAGGCGTTTTATTAGTCACTAATAATTAAGCTTAAGTAGAAATACGCCGATGGTGTTGCATGACATCAGCTGTTCTGGTCATTGCCTGCATTAGTGCTATATTCACTCCAAGTAGGCTGCGGAGTTCATCTTCAGAGTGATAGAAGTGCTCAAGATAGCCCACAGTCTTGAGTCCATGTTGTGGAGGTAGAGCTGGCAGTGAAGTTCAGCTAGTTCCTAATTATTTTCCAAACCTCAGGGAAAGCATGTTCAGAGGGAATAACCTGTGCTATCCATGTGGCTTGCTCGCTTAATGATACCCAGAGTAGGACAAAGTATTGGTGAGTTGCTCTTGTGTCTGGTTAGGGTTTTTTATTTTGACATAAGGGTTGCTGGAGAATATATGTTTGTGGAAAAATGAAAACAGACTTGTTCTTTATCTAAATTAAATTTTTTTTGGATGTTGGAACTAGTATTCTACCATAATGAACCCAGAGCAAGACTCAGAAGCCTTCAGTGAATCGTTGATCAGCAAAGTGTTGCAGCACCCTGGAGCTAGGCCTTTCTGAGTAACGATACTGATTTGATGGTGGGGGCAAAAATTAAGCAACATGTCTAATCTGTAGCCTTTCTATAGTTTTCAGTCTACATCTGTGCATTGTCTGGGTAACAAAGGGTAAAATAACAGCACTCCATGACATCACCCTTGATGGTGGTAGCTGACCTAATTAAAACAGATTTTATTTCTGCTGCTCAGTGTTGCTCAGGTAGAATAAAGCTTTAGTGACAGTGACAAGTATCTTTATTCTCTGATTGTTTAAAATCACATTAGTGTTCAGGAGTGACCAAGAGATACAGACCAAGATTAGAGCTTTACTGGGGGTTTTTAGACATTTTGAAAAATAACCTGTTTTTATTGTAAGGTTTTGGGCCCACTGCTGTATTACTCACACGGAGCTGCTTACCCTGGACCGAGCAAAGAATCAGTACTTCCAATGACAGTGTCTCCAGATGGAGAGTTATTCATGCATAGGGTTGAACTGCCATTCTTAGCCTTAGAAGCCAAATGACTTTGCTGAATTTACAGAAAATGCCTTTTTGCATCGTGGTACCCAGAGGTTTTGCTGGCTTTTCGGAACAGTAGCAGAGTATCTGGATAGCTGGAAGAATGATCAAGAGGTCTCCTTGAGAAGCACTTCTAGCCTAGCACCAGAATATTATCAGGTTTTAAATATATTTTTGTGTTTTGATGTGCTAAAACACCGTTGTTGTAAAAGTAGTCCCATAACAGACTGTTTAAGTATTTGAAAGTATAGACTTACTTGCTCTAAACTACAAGTGTATTGGGAAAAAAATGCAGAAAAAGTAGAGACGTAAAACAGTGAAGACCCTCTTGCAACAAACAAAGGTAGTAGAAGAAGGGCTTTATGTCTTTTAAGGTTTAACAGGAACTTAGCACATTTCTTGGGTTCAAATACACAAATGCTTTGTGAGCTCAATTAACAAATTAAAAAATGTGCCTTCTTAGTTGAAAAATCCCTGCCCACACTGCAGTATAAAATACAAAATACTCAGGTCCATGAATAGTTTTGTAATAATACCAGGACTCAGGTAATTTTGGGATGACTTGATGTGATAATGCTCTAGAAAATCGTGCAAATGGAGTTCTCCTTTCAGGGAACTAATTGAAATTTTGGCAATTTCAAGAAACCAAAAGCTTCCACAGCCAGGAGAGGAGAGCCAGGTAAGCTGACTTTCTGAATTGTGTTTCTTTGGGTAAGCTTTACTTCTGATTTTTTCCGTTCTTCTGTTTATTCTTTCTTTCTCTCTTTGTCCTTGCCTGTGTTCAAGCTAATGGTCATGATGGGGCTTTGGCCTTGCTACAAAGGCATTAATGGTTCTCCTGTTGTTTGTTCATTTTTTGTATTCTTCATAAGCTGTTTCTGCAAACAGGAAGAAATTTTGTTTAATTTTTTCATTCAAACAAAAATACTCCTATGGATTCCATTTGCTCTTCTTTGTAGCTTGACTGAGGATGTGTTGTTACTCTAGCCAAGTTAAAAGTTCTACAAAACTCTTGTTCAATAGATCCTGGAACTGCTGATTCAGAGGGATGGAGAGTTTCAAGAGCTAATGAAGTTGGCAGTAGATCAGGGAAAAATCCATCATGAAATGCAGCTTTTAGAAAAGGTAGTAGAAAAGCGGGATAATGATATTCAGCAGCTGCAGAAACAGCTAAAAGAAGCAGAGCACATACTGGTAAGTTCATAATGATGTGTTTGCTTTTGAGCATCTACTGGTAGAAAAGGTGATTTTGGGCAAACTGGTGTTGTGTTAGTTTGAGAAGATTTAAATATTTAAAAATTCTTAAGAGCTTAGTGGTTTGGGTTTTTTCTCAGTAGTCAAACACTGTTTAGTTATGGTATTAAGTTTTTTTTATAATGCTAATTTTCTTCTAAACCTGCTTTATTTCTGTGTATTTTGAAAATGTTCATGGATGATTCTCTCTTAAAATGCAATTAAATAGAAGAGTTTATTCACAGAGCTTTATGTAGATGTTTATAAATTAAAGATGCTTTGAAGGTTTGGTTTACTTTGTGGGTTTTTATTTTTTACATCTAGGCAACAGCTGTTTATCAAGCAAAGGAAAAACTGAAATCAATTGAAAAAGCACGAAAAGGTGAGTATCCATGATTGCACATACTACATAAATGCAATTCTAAAGAAAGCTGTTAGTGAGCTCAAATTGGGACTTTTTTATTTTTTAAATTCTACTATCACAGATTTCAGATGCTTTATGTGTAAAGAAATTTCCATTTCATTATGAAACTGTAACTGTTTCCTAAGAATAAAGGCAGGATTGAATTATTTTTTTTTTGTGGCAAACATATTTTAGTATGAAAGTGTTCAGGAGTCTTCTTGGACTGATAATAGTATATCTGATTACCTAAGTGCCTCACCAAATTGCCTCAGGAGGTTTGTAAAGGAAGGGAAGAGAATGTCTGTGTGTTTATGCACCCTAGTTGAAAGACTGACTAGCTGGTAGATACTACATTGTAATTGTAGCAATGCCTGCCATTCTGTGGCACTTACCAAGCTAAACTATTTTTTTGTGGGGGAGACATCTTCTTCAGCTTGGTTTTTTATTTACAGTGTCTTTTATCATTTTGTTATGCCTCTGTCATCTAGAAAGTCAAGGAATTTCATGAAGTTTCTGCTAATCTAGTGCAGGCACATACGTGGAAGGACTCCTCTTGGTACAGTCTATAATTACTATATGAACAAACAAAACTTCTTTGCTACAGAAAATTCTTTAATAAAGCAGGAGCTGAAGTTGGAGGAATTGTGCTTGTCAAGTGCACTTGTTTAAGAGATTGTTTGTGTTTTTAACGAGGTTGGAGAACCATTGGCATTGAAGGTGTTTTGCACTCGTGTCTGTAAAATCAGTTCCCTGCGAAGCTCATCTTTGCGTAGTCTGAGATTGCATTTGAACCAGGCAAAATCACATTCCCAGACTTTTAGATATTTGTGGCCAATATTCTGGAAAAACTAAACGATGCAATCTCTTGAGAATACGGTAACTTTTTTTTTCCATTCTTCTAGGTGCAATTTCCTCTGAAGAAATAATTAAATATGCCCATAGGATCAGTGCTAGCAATGCTGTTTGTGCCCCTCTGACATGGGTACCAGGTAACTATTGTGTTTATGACAGTAGATTTCTTTTTTATAATAAATCATGGTTGATATCTGGTCCTAACATGATTTTTATGTGGCAATAACTACTGGGGCTTATTACGTAACGTTGTTTTCAGCTGTTATATCTAATATTTCAACAGAAATGGATATCCAAAGTCCTGTGGACTTCACATACATCTCCAAAAGGTTATGAGACTGTCTGCTTTCATTAACAGACTGGCCTCCTCTGCTCTCCTTTGTTTGCCTTTTTCTCCTGAATGATGGCCCCAATTATAGGTCAAAGCCAAGTATGCTAAAGACTTTCCTATGTGTTTGGTTGTTTCCTTTTGCTCTTTACAATATTCTTTCAGGTAATGTTAGTACACAGTGAAGTCAGAAGCAGAACTTTTATTATTACGTGTTTCAATTTTGGATACTACCCTCTTTGTCCAAAAGGAAAATGTTTTTGATCCAATTCCTGTCCTTGCTGTTTAGCTGTGAGGTAGCAGGGAGAGCAGACATATCTTTTAAACATGATGGAGTTTTTTTGTTTTAGTTGCTTTGGGTTATTTGGGTTTTTTTTTAATATGCTGCTTCTGCCAAGTTTCAGTCTTTCTTTCAACAAAGAAAGTCTAAGTGAAAGAGAGACTTGGATTTTAATGAAACAGGTGTGATGCTCATTGCTCATCCAAGCAACCAGAATATGGGGTGTTTTGGTCATTAAACTAGGTTCTAAAGCTAATGTCTGCAGGACAATTGTTAAATATTTCAAAGCATTCTTTTTCTTTTTTTCTTTTTTTTTTTCTTAAAGGGGACCCACGTAGGCCATATCCTACAGATCTGGAAATGAGAAGTGGTCTTTTGGGTCAGATGAACAACCCTTCCACCAATGGAGTTAATGGACACTTACCAGGGGATGCACTTGCAGCAGGGAGACTGCCAGGTAAGTGAAACTCAGTGTTGTTCTGTTTTTCTTTATTACTTATAGAGTCACAGCAATTATATGTTTCCCTTAGCAAAGGCAAATCAGAGGTAAAGCAATGAAAATTATGGTTAATGTTGTTCCTAGCAGTGAAGACCTAGTAAAGAAAGTTAATTAGGAATTGCATAATGTTGTTTATTTCATGCTAAACTGCTGACACTACAACTCAGTCAATATAAAAAAAAAACCTGTTACCTTCATATATTTTAAATAAATAAACTAAGTGACTTCCAGACTTATTAGAAAGAAGCACTTTCAGTGCAAGTTTTACTTAGTGGTGATGACAAAGCAGGGAACTGTGAAAGCTGTATTTGGAAGAAAGATGATTTATTGTCATCCTCTATCTTTCTTAAGAGTCTGTGCTTAGAAATTCTGGATTTAAGAGACATAGCAAGGGATAAAATGGGTCAGTGAGCTGAATGGGAGAGTAGGACCCTGACATTTCTCCATAGCAACCCACCAGGAAAATGCTGAGGATTGGCCCATGTATCTTTTCTGTTCTTTTTAAATACAGTCAGAGGAGATGTTAAGGTTGTGACTTCCTGATGGAGTTTGAGCATTCATTTGTGTATGTTTTGGAAAAGCCCATTCTGGCTGGCTCCTCTGCCTTAGAGCATGCAGACTTGATCTGTTTAGTTTTGAGTGCTGTCTCTGTAAGAACTGAAAGGAATTTTTAGGAATTTCAGGAATTTTCCTTGAGAAGCTGGAAAATGTGAGATTTAAACTCCTCCAGTAGAGTTCTTAATTGAGTCTTGGGCTCCTCTGTGAGGTTAAAACCTCACATAACCAGACTGTCAAGGTAAAAGGGAAACATTAATTCACAAGAAAGTTGAAGCTGCCTGAGCATTTTGTATAGGGATGCTGATTCTGTTGGAGTGTGGAGGCATGTCCTGAGAATGCTAATTATGGGATTTAGTCCTTTTGGAGACTCCTGCAGAGATGTCCTTACTGAATGTGCAAACCAGTACTACCAGGCTGCGTGGAAGCTTCCTAACTTTGATAGCAAACACATTCAGCCTGGTTTAAAAGCAGACTGGTTCTAGCATTGAAGCATGGACACATGATGTAAAACACTGGCTTGCATCTCAGCTCATTTAAATAAAGCCCTTTTCTCTGAATTTTTATGGTCTGCCTGAAATTTTTTTTAATCTAATGTTTTTATCTATTTTTGCCTACTGACAGACAGTGATAATTTTCATTACTCGCAGTGGTTGTGAATGCTAAATCAGTTCAAACTGTGCTTTGAAGATGAAAAGCTCTGTAAGAGTTATCAAGAGCCACCTACATAAATGGGCCTCTCTGGTAGACTTTTACAGTTACAGAATTGCTCCATCATGAGATGTTTTCAAGCTGTTACTGAAGGATTTAATCTGTCCAAAATTTAGAAAGGATTTTAAAATTTGTTTTGATTTTTAAATTGAAATTCTGGTTGAGCTGTCTTGTTGAATTTGTCAGTATACAAAACCGATAGTTTGACTGATTTTGCCTCTTTTTTTCCAGATGTGCTTGCTCCTCAGTATCCTTGGCAGTCAAGTGATATGTCAATGAACATGCTACCTCCTAATCACAGTAACGACTTCATGTTGGAGCCTCCAGGTCACAATAAAGAGAATGAAGATGATGTAGAAGTTATGTCAACAGACTCCTCAAGCAGCAGCAGTGACTCAGACTAGGTATGAGGGGACAGTATCCCTGGCAGACCTTTCCTGTGGTGAAGGTGGGTTAGATGCTGTTTGTCACAAACTGCAATATGCTTTTGTTATACCAGCAACCCTGTGTAGGGAGAAGATAACAGCTGGCTCAGAAATAGGGTGACTAAGTTAAAACCATGGACTATACACTTGTTTTTTTTCCTATTAGATGTTCTGGGAGCTGGGAGAAATGGCTGGGAGCTGTCTGCTGGGGGAGAGATGTCAGATTTTCAGTCATTGTGTAAATGTATGTTTGCAAGAGATGTGTAAATATATATTTATATATATGTATTTACTATACATTAGATGACATAAGTTCCTGGGAAAAAAAGGTGTAAGGGGAATCCCCTTGTATGTTTGTTAGTTACTTTACTCTTTTGATGATAGCCTTTTCTATGCCACAGAAATGTAACATGAAGTTTGTAATTTTAGTATCTTTTTTTTTGTTACTGCCTAAGTCCATATTCTTGATCGTCTATGTATCAAGAACAAAAATATGGCAATAAGGTGTAATAAAAGAGTTTGTAATTATTGTAATATATAATGAATGATTTGTCATAAATAAACTCAGCTTTGATCTAACTTCAGTTTTCCAAACTTGAATCTTAGATGAGTTGACAGGTAACTTCAACACTCAGCACATTTTATCACGATTTGTGGTTGAATTCTGATTGAATTACACAAGTTTGTACTCCATTTTTCCCTTTGCAAAATGCCCAGTCAGTGTTAGAAGCAGCTGAGAGGAGTCAGAAATGGAAAGCATGTCCTTTTTCAGGTGAGTCCTTCCAGGTACACACAAAGCTGGGCAGACCTTGAGGCAGTGAGTGCCCACCTGCAAGGCTGCCCCAAATACTTGGTTAAGTGTCCTGGGACCCTGGGGGTGACACACTTAGGGGCATGCTGCAAGTTTAGCTCCTTTCAGATCAAAGTGCTCAAGGATTTTTTTGTTCTTGCCATCTATAATTTCTTCCGTTCTTTGAACCTGCTAATTTGTTTACTTTGGCAGTTGCATTCCCTGCATCAGCTGCAATGTTATTTTGTCTTCCAAAGGAACTTCCCTTGGCTTTCCTTTCCTTATTCTGTTTTGCTTAAGGAGTCATTTTATGACAGCTGCTTTCAAAACTCATGTGAAGTGTTGCTCCTGGCAGTCACAGGTTTCTGTCCTGCAGCATGGCTTCCTGCAGCACAGGTCACAATTCTCTTCACTTTTCTATTTTGCAGATTCCTCACAGGAGGTATCTGATGAATCAGGAAATTCCTCCTTTGCTCAAGTAATCTTTCAAACATTGTTGTCAGTAATGCTGCCACCTGTGACCAACATATGTACAAATCCCATAAGGATGTACAAAAGAGAAGGACTTCATCAGGTTCAATCATTCAAAATGGAGCAATGGGTTTTGTTTTCAGAGAAATGGGGGGTTTGGTTTTGTCTCAGCAGTTCCTTTTAGAAGTATTTTCACAGTTATTAAATTGTAACCGCTTTCACAATCTAAAGTTATTAATATACATACATATTGTAACCTGTATTCAGTATTGTGTTTTCCTCTTGGGTGCTTATCTCCAATGTCTTTCCTCTTTAATTCACATTAATCTCATTACACGTGCCCTGTCTCAGTCATCCTAGTTAACCTTGCCTACCCCTTTCCTAGCTCACATTAATTTTTGTCTTAAAATGTGTGATGAGAATCATACACAATATTGCAAAATGGAGTTTCTTATTGCTTTGTATAATGGGATTGGTATTTTCTTTCTAAATACCCTCTTTTAACACATCACACAAACACAGTTCACTAGTCTCTTTTTGTCTTCTAACTTACAAGTACATTCTTGAAATTAAATACAAAAATAGATGATTAATACTCATGGGAAGAGTAGTGTTACAGTCTACCCAAAACTCTTCTATGGCTGCATCATGTAATTACCAACTAAAATATTGTGGAGGTAGGTGATGGTTTCCAGATATAAGAGGGAACTGAAGCAATGTCCACTTCTTTTTCTGGGATGTTTGTTACTCTATTAGAAAGGATTAAATGGGACCAATGTATTGCATCTAAGAAATAGGTAAGACAATAGCTCTGCCCACTGTTCACTTAGCATGAAATCAAACTCTGGGTATTAGATGCATCCTAATCAGTTTCCTTGCATCAGTGCTCCAAACTATGTACAGTTCAGGAGTATGTTTCTCAGTGCTGGCTGACTGTAATGCCATTTTAGGTGAATTCTGTCAGTTACAAGCAGTTTAGTGAACCATGAAATGGTAACGGAGTGTTCTGTTATTTAGTGGCTTACATATGTACATAATAGATTTTCCTATTTAGCAAAAGTTTGATTTACCAAAAAATCAAAGTAAAGACTTAGTTGAAAGGACTGAGCCTTGGCAGCTAAAATTGACTGAGAACCAAATTTTCTGGAGGGGTGGGAAATATAAATGTGTGATACATACAAACAAAGTTATTTAAGTTGGGGATTACTGACAGCTGGTTGCAGTAATGCACTGCAGTCATTAATCAGTCCACTGACATATGGAGATACTGTTTGTGTCCTCATTTCAGTGTCTACTTGTGTATTTACAAGAGATAGAATGAATATAACTATTAAAAACATATGCCAAGAAAGTATGTATTGCATGACAGACCCATTGTACAGTGGCCCCCGTTCTCTCATCAGGACCTAGATGTCTTCTAAACTTTAAAATTGTACTAAATAATTAAATTTTTTTTCATTATTCTTTGTGACAGATGGGCAGGACATCTGTCAACTATTCCTACAGTTTCTTTGTTGACAGCTGAACAGAATAATTTTCAGTGTACATAAGGTTGCTTTCAGGAAGCAAATCTCCACTTTTGAATAGAAAAATAAGCTTTTTACAAAGGTACAGTAGCAAAGGAATTTTTGGTGAAATTTCCTGTTTCAAAATTGCTGTGTAACATTACTTCTTTCTTCACTTCAGAGAATGGTTGTCTGTCCTAAGGGAAGTTGCACATAATTAATACTTCAAACTCTAAGCAGGAGGACTGCCATGGGAGTATCATCTTTATGCCTCATCACTCTGTCTGCTTCTCAGCAAGAAGAGCTTTCTCCATTTAAAAAAAATGTATGTACAAAGTAAGGAAGAGCTTTAAACCCCTCAAGCTGATTTCTTGTAAGAACTGAGAAGTCAATTTATGATTTCAGGCAATTTTAATCTCTCAGTATTCTGCCCGTGTTTTATTCAAAAGAAATTAAAGATATTTTACAATATTTTTGTACAATGAGTGTAGCTAAAGGAAACAGGCAAGAGCTGTGCCATAGAAGAACCCTGACAGAAAAAAATGAGCCAATTAGCCATTTCATTAAAAGTTACATCATAAAATTAATTGCTGGTATCTTAGTGACTACAGGTGAAAAAGAATCAAAATTGGTTACAGATTCCAGAAAATTTTAAAATATGAACTCCTTGGTTTTCTGTGTACTGTTGGGTACTGTAATTTCATTCACTGACAACTAAGTCATTTAATCAGTCAAACTGAAAATTCACAATTTTACCAAATCTCAGTAGCCATACAGAACTACACCCCTCTGTGCTGTTTAATACTGACAACTGTTTTTAGGCACAAAGTATTGACTTTTGTGATGGAGCTACAACTAAATGAGATTTGTGTCAGCCAAGTAGAGAAGGCACCTCTCCATTCCAAGAGTTCAGTAACAAATTCAGATCAACTGCAGAGATCTGAGACATTTCTGCAGATAAATTCCATGTAACTGAGGCTCTAAACAGAACTCTCTTATGAAAGCAAGTAGCAAGAAGGGTCAGGGAATTTTCATTTCCTGCAATAAGTCATAACTTTTCACATTTATAATACTCTTTAATTTTCAAGTATATGCTGCTGGAGAATAAAAGGCATTGTTTATTAAATGTAACTTTTGTTCATAACAGTAGCTTCAAAACTGAAGCTAAGAGACAAGGCTAAAATTGGTCCAGTATTTGGAAAGCAAGTTTAAACAAGTAAGTTTTCTTGCTGCAACTGCTTTCAAGTGTGTAACTAGCTTTCAAGTGAGTGACTAGCTTCCCTGGCTAGTGCTGACTTCCAAATGGCTGCTCATCAATATAAAGATTAACTAGATAAAACACTGAGTTTTCTGTAAAAGCAAGCATTAATTATTAACTGCTAGGCCTAGAAATGGGTCTGAAATGAGAGACAACTGTCACGTGAAATATGGTAAAAGCACTTGGCATTTTCTTCTTTGGGAAAGAGTATTTTCACATGGGCAGGGTGAGCACTTTAAATCTTTTTTTCTTTTACACCAAGTAAAGCAGGTCTGTCCTTTAGTTTGTTACCATAACAAACAGTTTGTTTTTACTCTAATTGGTGACTTCCTGTGTACCCCTTCAGATGCTCAAGCTCTTCGGTAAAGGGATTGTAACCTTGCTCTCTTAAACAGCGTAAGGCCCAGAACAGCTGATCAGCTGGAGGAAATTCATCCCATTTGACCCATTCCCAGCCTGTAGGAAAAAAAACAGAAGGAAGAAAAATCAGACAGGACCCAAGGAAACAGCATGAAGCTGTGTCAGGAGAGGTTTAGGCTGGATGTTAGGAAAAGGTGGTGGAGCACTGGAATAGGTTCCACAGTGCAGCCTAACAGCTCAAGGAGTGTTTGGACAACCTTGTCAGGTACAAGGTGCGATTGTTGGGGTTGGCCCATGCAGGGCCAGGAATGGGATTTAGATGATGCTTAGGGGTCCCTTCCAACTCAGGATATTTGTTTCTGTGACACAACAGTTCTTCCTCTGCAAGTCTGGATGGATCATATAGAAACTACCAATACACAAACAAGTTCTCTGTTGCCTAGAGAGTCATTTTGCCTGAGCAGCTTTTCCGTTTCCCAGAGAAGCTGCGGATTGAGCTCCGCGCCACTTGCTCTAGCGGGAGGTGTCCCCGCCGGTGGCAGGGGGCTCGGAACCAGACGATTACCCACCCTCGTTCTTGTCGGGCTCCTGGTTGCGCGGCTCGGCGCCCGGCTCGGCCTCGCCCTTCATGAGCACGGTGACATAGTGGTAGCGCTGCGGCTGCGCCACGTGCGGTTCGCGTCGGCCGTGAACGCGGTGTGCGCGGCGCAGCGCTACCACTATGTCACCGTGCTCATGAAGGGCGAGGCCGAG